>BPLR01003940.1:0-152878 GCA_021605095.1 Caerostris extrusa
TTCATGTTTTTAAATTTGTTAGTATGTCTAGTACATTGTTGAAGGCATTGAGCTAAGCGAGGAGTGTTGTCCACTCCCTTTGAAGTGTTCGCCTCCCTTTTATCTGACCCCATCCAACGTAAACACATCATTTGCATCTCTCCGAACAGCGCTTTCGAATCTTCCTCTTTGACCGTTCCAAAAAAAAAAACCCACAACCGGCGGGGAAGGGACGTTGGCCGTGACGTCACCGGCCGCGCATAAAAAGGAAGTTTTTGTGCCCGCCCCCAAACAACCATGGAGCTCCCTGGATGTATGCCGGCGATTTTTTTTTGCTTCTTGCAAGCGGTCGCGGGCAGTAAGTACTCTTCATACTTGAAATGCATTCATCTATTTTATGAGTATACTAATAGAATCCATAAAATATTATTTTAATTCATAGTGGGTATTCATTTTTAGCTGCTGTTCTATTGATTTGTTTTTGTTATGCTTTCTTTTAATTTTCTTAAATTTTAGCATGTAAATTTCATCTAATCTAATGTGTATAAATTACGGAAATTCTTCAACGTAATCAACATTTTCTTTTCTCTCCCCCTCCCCCTTTTTATTATTAGTATTATTATTTATTATCCGAAATTATAAATTTTTTCGTGTGGGTAAAAGTGGAAAAGTTTAGAGTTTTGTAAAGAAAAATGACATCTACTCAGAATAATTGTGGAATGCTTTTTGAGGGGAAAAAATTTTTGCAAATAGAAATAAAAGTGGCGTGTTTAAAGAAATGCAATTTTATTGAATATTTTTCATCTAAACAAATGTGCCTGTGGGTTCCATTGAAACACATTTTTATATGTTGTTGTTTCTTATACCACTTGGTAGACAACAACATCTAAAACCGTGTGGTCTCATAGTTGAAGGAAAGGGGACAGTTTCTGTTGGTATGGAGCACCCGTAGGTGGAAGTCTAACTTGGCTCCATGACGTTGACTTTTTTTTACGGGGTAGGGTTATCAGCCCTACGTCCAATGATCTACATTCCTATTAGACCGGGACCTACATCTTAAAGTGGATTTCGAACCACTATAAACATCCATGGCACCGCCGGGATTCTAACCCCAACCAAAAACCCGTAGCACCGAGCGCCAGTTACTCGGCCGTCAGGTCCTACTTTTACAGGTAGAGTTGTAGCTTGACTTGTGCGAATTCCACTGAAGATATTTTCTTCGTGGCGTAACTCTTTACATTTTTAAGAGTTATCATTGCGTGGACATTTTTTTCTTTATTTTGTTTTTTGCAATCGTATTTCCATTTCTTTCGAAAATAAATTTTCGTCCAATTTCGATTTCAATTTTTTTTTTTTTAAATATTTTTTTTTTTAATGGATTAATTATTTTCACTAACTGTGCAAACGAGGAAAAAAAAGGAGCAAGACAGAATCTTTATAAAACAGATTCATTATAAAGTGAAAATTTCGCGTCCCAATTGCTGCAATTGGATTGTTCCCAGTCTCTCGCAACTCTCGGTAAAAATGAATTTTAAAAAAATCTCTACTACACATTTTTTTATAGGAGGTTTAAAAAAAGTCAGGGATCTGGTAGGGGAACTAAAGCGAAAGTTATTCGAGCATAAACATTTCGTCATAGGTGTTGATGGTTGGTGATTTCTTTGAAATGTTTGTTAAGTGGGAAAGCTGGTGATTGTCCTGATTTTTGTATGAGGAGTCAGTTTCTCCTATGACAGTAGATTAAAATTTTCCAGTATTTTTTTTTTTTATTTCCGTGATATATGTTTGATACATAATCACATTTTTTTAGTATTCGTATTATTAGTATTAGTATTTATTTTCAGCATAAACATATACATCTTCTTTTCCAGTAACTCTTTTAAATGTGCATGGTAATGTTTCAAATTATTAGGGTGCCAGAAAAAACTTAAAATCTAAACAATTTATGCTAATCCGAAATTTTGACCACAAGGGATATTCATACATAATATGTCACAGAAAACAAGCGAATCAGTTCGCGATTACACACAGGAAATTATGAGCGTTGTGACACCTCAGCTTTTATTGAGCGGCAAATTCACTATCTGCCCGTTCGATTGAAGGCAGGATGAATCTCGCTCTATTTACCCAATGTTAAAATCGATTAAAAAATACATGAATGTTCACACTTATAGTATTTAAAAGCGATCAAAATCTATCTATTTCAAATGGATCACAGCCATATGAAAAGATGGATAACAGGAACACGACTCCTCAATACTTACTTCTCTCTGTCTCATAATAATAGTAGCATTGAATACCAGTAGCAAATAATAATAAAAGTAATAATAGTAACAAATGAAAATAAATACAGAACGCATCAATTACTATCAAAAAAATAGATTCAATTAAATAATAAATTAAAAATAGGACTCCTCATTTTTATTTTGAGTGTTCAGATAATACCTCTTCTGCTAACAGAAATATGTCCGAGTTTTATTCTATAATCATTGGCTAATTGGCTACCTACTTTTGGTATACCACAGGCTTCATATTCAAATTCTGACGCATGGATGTTTGTGAGTGGTTCGGAATCCACGTTATACTGTAGGTCCCGGTCTAATGGGCCTAGAGAGTGCAAAAAATGACCATAGGCGACAAACTAAACAAACAACCATTTATAATCATTGTATTTGCGTCCACAGTTTTGTTTTTTCAAATAAGATAATATAGGATTCACGTTGGCAATTATTTCTAAATTCAGGATAGGGTCATTCTGCACCACTTCAATTGTTTTGCTGCAGACATGATTGCAAACTTTTTCATTTTTCTTTGGACGCATCCAAAACTGAACATTCACAACTCGATCTTTGCTTTGAAAACTCTGTTTGTTCCATCCAAACTTTTCCATTGGATTGATATTCGACTGAATTAAAACAATTGATTTAGATCAACGGATGGAATTAGGAAGATAGTTACCATTCGTAATATTTAGGTTAACCTAATAATTGGCAGTGGTATAAAAAAAAAAAAAAAAATGACCGATGTCATGAAACATGCATTTTTGATCGTAGACTTCACAATTTTGCATTACAACATAACTGGCAGCTGCATTCGCCAATCATTCCGTTTAAATGTTCACCTGCTACTATTTTTTATGGAATAGAGAAAGAGTTAATTTATTCATTTGTGGCAAAATAAAGAGAATTTAGAATATATTTAAAAAAAAGATAAAAACTCAAATCTTTTTAAAAGCAATATTTGAAGCGAACGAAAAGGCTTTTTGAAAATTCTTCCAAGATTATTTAAGAAAATAATAATAATAATAATAATAATTTAAACTCCGTCACTCAAATATTCTCCTATTATTTAATGAATATTAAGGAATAAAGATGGATTATTTTTAAACTAGTAGAGTTTCAGAAGTTTTGCATTTTATTTAATTAACTATTTCTTATCAAATTGTACTTCTGTTTAGTTGAAAAAAATAGTACCTTTGCAATTGTTCATGGTTTTCTGTTATACACAGATACAAAAGTAATAAATCCTGAAAAAAAAAATGCATTTGACTTATCAGTACTTCCGCTTTTTAATTTATTACTTTATAGATTAATATTTATTTAACAGCTAAATTATTTTTTTTATTTATTCGTTATTTTTTTTGTATTTACTGAATAAACTCTGATGAAAGCAGTCAGTTCTTGACAGAATAAAAGAGAAATAGCAGAAAAATAGTGCTTTTATTTAACTATAAATATTGCAACATTTGAAACAAATTGTAAACATTCTACAACTTTAAGATTATTTCTAAAGCCCAGCTTGGGGTTCTGTCGCACGAACTAATTTTTGAAATTATTCAAAGGCTTGAGAACAAAACTCTCAGAATGTTAACGAATTCACCCTGGTACTTTCGTAATGACGATATTAGACGAGCTCTCTCGATTCCAAGTTTAAGATTAAGTTAATTTGTTCACAAAATTTCTACTAAATTCTATAGTGATATGCAAAACATCGATAACCCTGTTTAAAATAACCTACAAAATTACGATTTTGATATTTCTTCCCGCAAATATAGCAAAAAGACCTCGCACTGTACTAAATATTTAAATTAATTCCCAATCCTGACGATTTTCTTCTTTCAATTGCGTTCGCTTTTCCCCTAAGCTATTTTTTTTCCCCCTCCTAATTTGACCTTTGCTCGTTCTGTTTTATTTTTTGATTACATTCAACTGATATTATCAACATCTACACTCCATTTTTAGAAATGTTTGTTATTTTTCATTTTATAATTTTATTAAATAAATAATTCTTTTTTTTAAAAGGCATTTAATTATCTATTTTTCTTATTAACTCTAACGCCATGAGACCACAGCTATGTTTCAACATTTTACAATGAAGGAACTCGAGACCGCTACGCGGCCAAGGATCTCCGTATTAATCTACAATAATATTAGATTATTTCTAAAAATGCATATAATTTTTAAACTTGTTGATTCAAACATTTTCATATAATTTTCTACGTGTTAATGCATGAAAGCAGGGAATTTTTTTTTTCAGTTTTCATAAGCTTTAAATTTTATCTGATAAATTTATGATTTTTATGGAAAATTAGTGAAAAAATTAATCTTATTTGCATGAATTTCGGCAGTGCACAAAAAGAAAATTAAAAGAAAAACATCGCTAGAAAAAAATCGGATTTCTCATTATTTCAGTTTTTAAATTAAAACCAAATAATTTTAGTTTATTTTTTATGGAAGCATATGATTTTTAAATGAACAATTTAAAGTCGCAATTTTGCTATAAAAAATTATTTTATTTATTTAAGATCAATAAACAAGAATTTTTCATGTTTTTCTGTTTAATAAAAATAATAGATTCGTGTGAAAAAAAATTGGTTCTCTAAGTTACAGTTTTGAAATCATTTGAAATATGACCAATATTGGCACACATAAAATCTCTTGTTTTCTTATTGACAGAGATTATTGGTACCTTAACGAAGTTATTATTATTATTATTATTTTTTTTTTTTTTCAAATTTTGATTTCAGTGTCTATATTTCAAATTTTATATAGGAAGAAATCTTGCATGGATATTAGAGTGAAATATTTTCTAGCTATAAAAATGAGTCAAATACAAAATAATCAATTAAATTACTTGAAAATTTAAAATACTGGGTCCATTCGAAAGCTTGAAAACTGTACTTTTCATGAGACATTCTGTATTCTAATTATTTATTTTTAAGTAACATTCAAAAAAAGTAAAATACATCACGCTATTAGAAGAAACTAGTAAAGTTGCTTCCTATCTAGTTAGTGATTCATTACAAAATATAGCATAAAATGTACAATTTGTTTAATTTCTTACAAAACAATGGTCAAAACATCTCTGTTTCGTTTGTTCGCTTTTACTTTCTAGAATTCCAAGGCTGAATGTTTGTACATGAGCCAAGCTTTTAACGCGAAAAGTGCCAAACAGCGTGACTCATTGCAGTATGATTGGCGATGATTTACCTACATTGTTTCATTTGGCGCGAAAAGGGCGCAATAGTCCACTAACCAAATAGTAACTTTTTCTCTTTCATAGAGGTCTGATTATTTTTTTACTCAATATTTTGAGTACATAAATTTGGGGGCCTGATAGCCGAGTGGCTAGCTCTCTGGCGCCAGGTACCACAGGTTTCGGGTTCGAATCCTGTGTCCGGCGATGGTAGGGATGTTTGTAGTTGTTCGCAATCCACTTTAAGCCGTAAGCTCTAATTGGATCGTAGAACGTCACAGAGCCGAATCAGACTTCTTAATCACATCACTCCCAAACTGAAAAGAGGCAACTCAGCTCTAGGCACAATCACACATTATAAATAAATATTATTTTAAGTTTCATTTCTTCATCGAACTCCTTACTGAATTGTCGCTTTTGCTTATGGGCAAGATTATGCAACAAAACACTGGAAGCGAAAAAAAAAAATTGTAGGTGTATCATAATTTCTACGTTCTTCTTCCTCATGGGCGCAACAGCCCCATGGTGGACCAATGCCATCTGCTTACTAGATTTCGAAACTGGAGACGCTTTCTTTTTACTCGGTAGGGTTGTCAGTTCTACGCCCAACGCTCTACAGTCCTATTAGACCGGGACAACGGCTTAAAGTGGATTTCGAACCACTCCAGACATCCATGGAACCGCAGAAAACTGTGGTACCCGAGAGCCAGAGTAAAATTTCATTAGATTCGGAAAACTATTCTAACAGTTAAGACTGTTGTTGTAGAGCGATGTAGCAAAAAATTGCAGTTCATTCAGACAATCAATTGAAAGTTTCGACTGGATGAATTTAGTGTCCTAAAAGCTTGTGTTGAAACAACTGCATCTCGTTTTCTGATGATTCTAGAAACAAAACTGTTTTCGAAATCTAATCATCTAATTTTTATAGTAAAACAATAAAAAGAAAAATGTTTTTTTCACAAAAACCGCGATGTGAACAGGATTGGTTACCTTAAAAGGATAATTTTCTACAAATAACAGTCAATAAATTAATAAATAAATATTCCTCTTTGATTTTCCTGAATTCCGATTTTTGCCCAGCTTAATTACAGAATAACCGCAAAAAAAGGATCGGACCTGAAGTAAACGTTTCTCAGAATGTAACGTGGGATATTAATGTTTTCGGAAAACATATTAATAACCCATGTTGCTTAAGAAAGAACACATCTTCATAAAGTTATTTTTGTTTAGCAACCACTAGGCGCATCGCTCAGCACCGATAAGAGCACCTACTTCGCCCCGGTGACCGCGGTCGACGGGCTCCGAAAAGAGCCGATCATGTGACGCGCTTATCTCTATCGCGGGCCGATTACTCGAGTAGGGCACTTCCCGGATCAGAATTTCGAACTGCTTGGACTCGCCCACTGTGGGGCAGGGGATCAACTGCCCTCACTTAAAAGATGGATTTTTCAATTCCTTCCACTCAAGTTCGAATACATTTTTTTTTCGAACTTGTAGTGGATGACACTGGATGTGAAGACAGTCTTTTCAAATATCAATTCAGTAATTAAATTTAATTAATTCATTTGAGGTTTTTTTTTTGGGGGGGGATTTAAGTTGCATGTATCTACCCATAGATGGCGCCAGATAAACTTAAAAAAATGAATGAAAATTATTTATAAAGTACTTTCTGCAATAGAGTGAAAAAAAAAGTAGGAATGGACTTTCAAAAAATTTTTTTATATCTCACTTGTTTTTATATTATCAGGCACCCTTCTTAGACTTCAGATACAGTTCAAAAACCAACGAAACTCTCAGGGGATGTCGCCTCTTAACATTATATCGCCTCTTATATATATATATATATATATATATATATATATATATATATATATATATATATATATATATATATATATATATATATATATATATAAACACTTTTATTTCAATTTAAAAAAAACATTACTACACAGAAGAAATGGTATCAATGAATATCAATGTTATTTTTATTTCAAAATAAGGGGCCTAAATGTCTAGCGCTTGGTACCACTGGTTTCGGGTTCGAGTCCCTTCAGTGCCATGGATGTTTGTAGCGGTTCGGAATCCACTTAAACTGTAGGTCCCGGTCTAACAGGATCGATGAGCTTTGCGGGTGTAGTGTTACTCCGCGTCCGTGGCTTATCTTCAAGTGACACGCGCCCCCTGGGTAATGCAAAGAGTGTAACGTCGGTGCAGCGCTTGCCTTAAGGCATCCAAGACAGCTGTCTAAGTGTTTGCCAGCTGCATTATAAAAAAAAAATTTATTTCAAAATAAATAATTCCACAGTTTTACTTTTAAGCTTTCAAAAATATATGCTCAATAATATCAGCGCCAGATTCATCCCAGAATGGGTAATGACAGCAGTTGGAGCAGCGTTCGCATTTGAAACATTCGCCCGAATCTTCTTTCTGTCTCTGTTTTAGCTACAAAATCAAATAACAAACTAACCGCCCCATCTCCTTGCCAAGCAAGCTGTCGGTCGTCTGTCGAAAGATGCTGCAAATCCTTGCGTGACTCAATGCTGCTTATAGTTGAACTAATTGTAGTTGACTATAAGTAGCATATAGTATATGTAGTAGCTATAGTATACCACTTATAGTTGAGCTTACTACCCAACAGCTACTTACAGCTGAAGGTTTCTCCCTGGCAAAATGGCAAACCGTTTTCGCATGCGTTACTTTTCTCTCCAAATTGAAACAAAGTGATTTAAGGCACTATCACACGAACTCATTTCCTTTCCCTCGGCGTGAAACAAGCCGATCTTGCCAACTCGAACTGTAAGTTTACGATATGATTCGGCCAACTTATTGACGAGGGAGAAAAGCAATGCAAGCATACTGTCAGTATGCAAAGTAATCAGTGCTGTCATAATGGGTTCATTTGAATTGAATGATTGAAGACTTCATGCAGTTGAGGATAAATGTTGGATCTGTGCTCAGAGTTAAATTCCTTCTTTGAGGGGCAACGGCGGTTTGCTTCACGTTGAAGGTTGAGAAACAAGCCCGGTTGATAAGGCTTTTAGAGCCTTCGCGAATGGCGTTCATAGCTTAAGTATAGACGTAGCTTAGCAAACAGCAGGACTCATGTTTGGACACACTAGCGGTGAATATTGTAGACACTAATTACCACTAATAGGTGTGCTATTGTGAGAATGTGTTGTTCTTAAGCATTTTCAGAGATTCATTTTTTTACTTAATCTGTGGTCCAACCAAATCCCAAAAACATTCCTAAAACAAATCTGATACATGATTTTTAATGTATTCAGGTTTTAAGTTTATCAGCGATTTGCATATCGATCGTAAAGCATTTGCTAATCCGCTTGAAATTCGCTGCAATTAAAGCTAGTTCTCGCCAAAAACATTCTTCCGAATTATTGTTTGTTATTTTGTAATTGATTCAGGGTGATTTAATTTTCTGCAAAGATGCGTAACATCCCCCAATGACTCTCCCCTTATGGGGGGAAAGAACTGCATCACAGTTTGGAATTCTAGTTTGCAGATACGTTAGAATTTATTGTTATATATAATTATTGTGCTGTTCTAACCCACCTGTCGCACAAAAAAGGTATAAATAGTCAAATCAAAAGGAATTAAGCGTCGTTGTGTAATAGGGTTTTTTGAAAATTAATTTTGTAGAGGTTTTAATTACAGTAAAAATAATTTTAATTTTTAATTATTAAAATTTTAAATTACATAATATCAAAAGAAAAATCGGAAGACAACATTTCATAATAACTATTCAATTGTTTCTTTTAAAATCGCATTTGCATTCGCAAGTGCCCGAAGCTGGTAGAACAATAAAAGTATTTTGTGGAATATTAAATTAAAAAGGGATTAAAACTTCCAGAGTCTTTTTTTCCTTATATACCTAAAGTGGACTGAAGAATTTTGGGTAGGTAATTGCTATTGAATTTTACATGAATAAAACGGCAATTTTTTTTTTTTTTTTTTATGAATCAATTTTTATTTCTAAATGTATTTTAGGAAATACTTTTTACAGGCACTTCATCGCGTCAAAATTGATTTTTTAATGCAGCTGTCAAATACTTAGACAATTGTCTTTTATGCCATAAGCAAGGGCTGCAAAGCTGTTACTCCTTTAGCACTACCCAGGGGGCGCGTGTAGTTGGAAGATATGATACGGACGCGAGTCACATTACCCCACAACGCTCTACAATCCTATTAGATCGGGACAAACTGTTTAAAGTGGATTCCGAACCGCTACAAACATCCGTGGCACAGCAGGAACTCGAACTTGAATCCTGGGGCATCGAGCGCCAGAGTACTAGCCACTCGGTCATCTGGCCCCTTTTAGGGTGTACTTTTTACTGGCATTTCATCGCGATAGAATTTAAAACAAAAATTTAGGGTTGTTATAACGGGTGATTAAGAAACGATGATTGATGAAGCAAACATGATTAATTTATGTACTACTGTGTCCAAAAAGTAAAACCAATGTTCAATTTTTTTCCCCCTGAACTCAAAAGACCATTCCGGGGACACCGTTTTGAATCGAACAGCTGAAAAATAACAGCTGGTCTTCCTTTTTGGGCACAGTAGTAAAAGTATTAAACAATATTATTATTAAAAGACATTATTAACATAAACAATTTCCGCAAAAAAATGGAAATTTTAGGAACTGAATGTTATGGAGTTACCTAAACGTGTTTAGAACGATGGGCAAAACCTTTCGCTCTCCAGAGAATGTCATCTCGCTTCGTCTCGTGCGCGCGACCTTCAAATTAACCTGCGAAGAAAAAAACAAACCCACACGCCATTTCAGAGGAAGCAGCAACAATTATTTGCAGAGTGAAATCTGAGCAATTACTCGATACTCTGAATCGAGACGGAGAAGAAATGGCAAAATACCTTTAAAAAAAAAAAGGCACCTTTTGAAAGGATTAGTGACATCTTTTTTTTTTGTTACGTCGTCCTATGTAAAGATTTATTTCAGGTTAGTTTTTTAAACGATGCATATCTATGTCACTGTATTTATTTTTCCTTTAAAGAAAATATTCAAGTCTTTATGACGTGAAATTGAAAGGAGTTTTTAAATACTATTGTGCCCAAAAAGTAAGACCAATTATGTTTTTTTCAGAAACTCTTTATTTACTCTTCCAAATTTATTTCAACGCCTTCAAAGTAATTCAACTTCAACTTCCGGACACAATGAATTTATGCCAACTTTTTTCCAATCCTCAATGCATGCTAACACCGGTGTCCCCGGAGTGGTCTTTTGAGGAATAGCCAGAAGTCTCACGATGTGAACACGGTGGTTATGGAACGATATGGGTCTCATTTTTGACGAAAAAATCACGAAGAATCAATGCATTGTGAGCTGGCGCATTCAGTGTGTTCGGTACCAATCGAGATTTGACACGTTTGAGGCCCAAAATTTAATGGACCGATCCTTTTGAAATTCCAACATCATCAGCATGGTCTCTAATAGTAAATCGATGGTTTGCAAGCACCAAATCTTTAATTTCCTGGACGTGAGCTTCATCGGTTGAGGTTGAGGGTCGACCCGAGGGCTCTTCGTCTTCAACGCGTTCTCTGCCTTCTTTGAACTGTTTATACCACTTGAAAACACTTCTTTCCAATATAGGAATGCTCACCGAATGCCTTCTGCAATAATTTATACGTTTCCGCAAACAAAATGGAATGCAAGTTCTTTGCTCAATTAATTCAGACATTTCAAAAATCGCAGAAATCAATTTTAGCGTCTCACAAAGTCAAGCGTAACTCAAACACTAATGAATATTTTGACATCAAATTTCACTCAGATTTCAAGGATAGTGCAAGCAATCTAAAAAGAAAAAAAATTGAAATTCCATAAGCCCCGGGAATTTTAAATTTAAAATGGGTCTTACTTTTTGAACACAGTAGTACATCTCAATTATTATTATTTCTTGCTTACGCTGTCTGAAGGTAGGCAAATCTTAAATAAAGGGCCTATTAGGAAGTATGATTGAATGTGTCGAGAATGTTTGTTTTAATATCTGATAAGCCTGAAAACCAGATATTCCATAGCGAAAATTCAACTTCAAACCCCAAGTGTACAGTTCATTTACCCCTTTTTAGATGTTTAACTTTCATTTTCACCCAAAAAGCTTCAGATAAAGATAATCTTTTACAACCGTCGTAAATTCATACAACCTGAATTGGGATGTAGGACATCCTGAATTCATTTTTATCGCTATTTGAGAATAGTTTATTGAATGTGCAGTGGGTTACAATTGCTATCCTTATTGCAATTTTTTTCATGATGAGTTCAAAAATAAATGTTTTTTATAATTAAATCGAACAATTTAGTTTTCAAACTGAGTCTTTTGGAACTCTTAATTAAACTGAATTACAAGATCAGCGTAAATGAAGGATCTAATTTTAAAAATATATAAATTTACAAGAATTATGAAACATAATACAATGCGATACGTGACAATATAGACAATATATATATTTGTTTTCAGCTGTAGATGCTTGAATCTTTGGAAGCACGACAAGCAACTAATCAATAATCAAATTTGTTCTACACATTCTGCAGTTTTACAGTGCCGACGGTTCTTAAAGAAGCCTTGATGAGTTCTTTAAGCTCAGTGAGTGTTATTGACATTGGTGGTTTATAGAAAACATCTTTAATGTAACACCTTTATAAAATCACATGGCGTAAGATTTGACGATCTTTGTGGCCATGTGAATAAAAAGTCAAATTATCGTCCCTCCCCCACGTACAACTCAGCTCTGTAGAAGCTACTCGTTTAAGTAATGAACATCCAAAGCCTAGGAGTTCCCGACTCGTGGCTCAATGGTACAGGGCTAGGGTTCGAATCAGCTGGCGGAACTGTTGTTCTAGTCATTGCTTTCAGAAACGAGAAGACTCGATAGAGGTTGTGTGTATAAAGATCTTACATAGACAGACAGTCAGGCTGGTGAGAGTTTGCCGTGTTTTTTCCATGAGAAACGCAAACGCGGGTCGCAATCACCTTAAACTCTGCCCTCCATCCTTTTCCGCCGCTGAGTTGTTCGTGGTCTACATGAGACCCACCAAAGCTCCGTTCTCACCTTTCTTCTGCGTAACCCATGGTGAGGAGAAAAGGAAAAGAAGTGGGATGGAGTTCCATCATGTGAAAATACAAAATTTGTACCTTCCGTAGGCGCAGAAATAATCTTATTACTATTGAAACAATTATTCGAAACGTGTCCAGATAATTGTTGCCTGTTACCGTTTTCGCGGCAAATTTTTTTAAAAAAAAATGACCCATGCAATTTTGTTTGGCACCAAAATAAAAATTAACTTCAGGTGAATATCACTCCAGCTACACAATCGTATGGCGCGATGTCACATTTGTGGAATACTTTTTTTTATGCGTCACTGACTATATTAAGTTTAAAAGTTTTTAAATTGTAATTTTTTGTTTTTTAAATCCGGTCAGTCATTTCCGTTAACTTTGTATAATCTTAAATGAATATCCAATTTATTTTTATCTTTGATTTCTGTTTGATTAATCTAGATGCAGCTGATCATATCTGTTATGAGAGAAACAAACTTTTAACTTCTGTTTTTTTAAATTTGTCATTATTCATTCACGTGCCTTAAGAAAGAGAGAGAGAGCTAGACTCTCAGGGTCGACAAGTTTCGAAACCCTGAACTTGGCTCTTTTAACAAAATGGCCACAAGTGGGCGCAGACGTTTCGGAAGATTCCACGAAATGTCTCCCAACCTTGGCCCGCTGCTCTCGTGCTGGGAAGGAACGGGGTCACATCGCTCCGAATTTGCATTTTTTTTTTTTTCGTTCCTATCCATCAATTCCTTTACTTTCGCAACACTTGTCCAAAAAAAAAAAAAAAAATGCTCGAAAGTGTGGGTAGAAGAATGGAACAGGTATTCAGTCGAGTTCTTTAATGGTATTTTATTTGGAATTAATTTCACTCCATAGAACATAATCGATTCCGATGGTCGAAATGGCGAATGTTTGCAGATGATGAAACTTTCCACGTGTCTTCATTAACAAAAGCAATTCATTTAAATAATGGCATTTTAGAAGCCGAAAGACTGACCTCGGCGTTTTGAAACTTTCGTGGAAGTTAAAAGTTTTGATTATAAGTTATTTTGAAATACGGGTTTTAGCATAAATGAATGATTGGATTTTAAAACATTTATTATTCTTAAGTCAATCACACTTGATACAATCAACGGCACACGAAAAGAAAGAAAAGCATTCCAAGTTTGTTGCAACATCTCTCATTCATTTTTAAGGTCTTCTCATGCAATTGTGGTGTTGAAGAGGCTTCATTAAAAGCGAATGTTTTTGTGCCATGTCCTAAAAATAATCGTATGGGCCACTTTGTTTTTTATCCAAAAAAAAATTGCTGATATGTAACATTATCATTACATGTTGCAAAAAAGGTTATTTCCACTAGTGTATGAGGCCAGTACGAACCCGTTGTGTTTTGGATATTCGTAATTATTTAAACGAGGTTTGGTTTGTCGCTCTACGGTCATTTTGTGCACACTTTGGGCTCATTAGACCGGGACCTTATTCTTACAGGATAAAGTCCCGGTTATTCTGAACCTTAATCTTACAGGATAACCTTAACGTGGATTCCGAACTACTCACACACATCCGTGCCACCGCCATGATTCGAATCTGAAGCCTGTGGTACCAAAGGCCAGAGAGCTAGCCAATTGGCCATCAGGCCGCTATTTAAATGAGGAGCATCCACAATGTGACACGCCCACCCAAATCCCCCTGATTCTCACGTCACATTATTTGTTTCTATGAGTTTTTATAGAGTAGTCATAAAACAGAGTGTGCCCTTCTAATCTAAAGGGACAGATAGTTGAGGCAACATCTACCATCTTTTTGTGCTAGAGTTGGCGTTGCATCGCTCCTTGGCTCCTTTTCCCTGCGCCCATTTATATACTCTAGAAAACATAAACATGTTAAAGTGATTCTCAATATTCCTAAAAATTCTTTTTTCTCAAGTCATACATTTATTCAACTAATAATGTGCAACTCATGCAGCCTAATGTGTTTACTAAAAATCATGCATGTGTTTACTAAAAATAAATATATACATGAAATGCCATTTTGTTTAAGTATAATGCTGATTATTTTATGTGTAACATGATAAAGCGTTATAAAAGTTCATATAAAGGAATATTTTATTTTTTAATTTTTTGAAGGAAGATATAACAAGGAAATTTATGAACAGAATATAAATTCGAAATATTCTGAAAAAATAAATTTTCATTTATTGGCAACTTAAAAGAAGAAAAGAAAACATTTCTTTTGAAAATCGCTGTAGGATATCGTTGTAGGACTATTTCTCCCTTTATGCCAACAGCATAGAATAGTAAGAGCCAACAGTAAAGAATGTTGCCAAAAATCTACAAGCTATTGACGCATATGTTAAACTACAAGATAAAAGACACATGAGGTATATGATCACGTGAGAATTATGTTTGCCCCAAATGGGCAAGCCCGATGCAGATTCTGTTATGTTACTACTACTCACATGTAAGTCGGCCTTACTTCAAAGTGGGTGCATTGCACTGTAAACAAACAAACAAAAAAATCTCAATAGAAATTAAATTCAAAGAGAAAAGATAACCATTCATTCTAAGAGGAAATTAAAAAAACAGAAAAATTATCTAAATAATTAGTAACTTAATTATTATCTAAATAATTAGTAACTTAATTATTATCTAAATAATTAGTAACTTAATTATTATCTAAATAATTAGTAACTTAATTATTATCTAAATAATTAGTAACTAGTTTCGTAACTTATTTATTTTTTTTTTTTTTTTTGATTACATGATTACGTTTTTACGGCAAATGAAGGAATTTCTAAACATTGGAAATATTTTTTTCTAATGCAGCTGGTAAATACTTAGACAGTTATCTTTAATAACATAAGCAAGGGGTGCACCGACGTTACTCATTTAGCACTACCCGAGAGGCACATGTAGCTTGAATGCTACGGACTCGAGTAACACTACACCCACAACGCTCTACGTTCCTATATTATTATTATACCGGGACCTACGGTTTAAAGTGGTCCCCCACAACCCCCACAAACATCCATGACACCGCCGGGCTCGCACCCGAAACCTGTGGTACCAAGCGCCAGGGCGCTAGGCCACTCGGCAATACGAGCTTTTATTAATATGCAGATAAAAAAATTACCTGCATATTTTTTACGTTATCTTCAAAACTGATGTAAAAGTAAAGGCTACAGTACCAGACTGACAATTATCCGTATTCATTAAAGCTTGCGAATTTCCTATTTGTGGAGTTTAAGTCAATTAAAATTTTGTCTTTTCGGATAGTTTGAACCTTATTTTCATATTTCTTTTTTTTTTTTCTTTTGCAGAGTCTTTAAACGAAGACACCGCCGTGACGTCAACAGCAGTGTGTAAGTAAAAATCTCGTTTTTATTGTTCAAGTATTTAATTTTTCTAAATTAAAACAAATGTTTGATTTGCTTTGAAGGTTATTAAAAATAAAAATTGACAGATGCGAGCAGTTGAATATCTTTTTAAAAAGCGTTTTAAAAACCCCAATTCTGAGACTGTTGTCTATTTATAAGCTAATAAAAAATTCACTGCTTCTTTAAATTACTTATTTAAAAACTCATTTCATGGGGATTCTATGGATCTAAGATCCGCCATGAAATACGGTGTGTATTCGAAATTCCTTTTTCGCATGACTGTCTCTGAAATATCAGGAATATGTCTATGTAAAGTAACTTAAGTGTCTACTACTCCGCTATTCAGAAGAGAAATACAAGAGAAACAGATTCTCAGTTGAACACACTTTTCTTTTCTTTGCACCTCACCCCCGTACTTAGGAGTATGTAAACCCCTAACAGTTAGGAAGATGAAGGTGGAACTCTTGTATACTATGAACAGCCCACCGCTGAACGATGAGGAGAGGACAGTGTCTTCCGAGGAGATTTTTAAAGATAATTGCACTTAATTTGCTTGGATGCTTCAGAGGTAGATGCACCCCCCTCCCGAATGAATGATTTTCAGTGTTAGTGTGTACACCCACGAAAGTGAAGATCGAACACTCACCAACAATGGAGCCCCTGTAGGATCGCTGACAGTGAATATTCATGTATTCAGTTTTACTATCACGCATACAGATATAGAGTTGGTTTACTGCGATAGCAGAACTCTTAGTTGAGCTTTTGGACACTCACTATTAGAGAACACGGTAAGGACGTACTTAACTCGTCTCCCTCATTCGTATATGTTTTTGTCGTAAAAGAGAAAACCCGGAAAACTCTCCCCTAAACTTTCTGACTACCGATGCGAGAAGGATTTACAAACATTGTTACAATCACAATCAAGTCTAATAGTTTCTGAAAGCAATGATTGCAATGGATGCTGTCAGCGGAATCGAACCTCTGCCCTCTTGCAAGCTAGCTGCGCAAGTCACCAATGGGTTACGAATTCCTATGCCAGGCTATCCACACAGCGTAGAGAAATTGGCGGTCAGGCTAATACCCTTAAAGCCCCGTCCAGACGGGTATAAGAATCGAATGGAGTTAACTCCGAAGCGATTTCACTTCGAGAATCTCCGCTCAAAATAAGCCACATTATCTCAGAGAGTAACAGCTGGTCTTAAATGAAGTCCTTTGATGTGCGGAAGAAATCGACTCTTGCCCTGAGCGAGGTCGAGACACATGATTTTCTGGTAAGGATTTTGTCGAACTGGTTGTTAATGGGCTCGCGAATGGGATTCGTTCTCGTCTGGACAAGGTTTTGCAACGATGTCCCGGTCCCCTTCGAATGATCGATAAAGACGAATTATGTACCACGAGAGGCCTCCCAGTTTCAAGTTTGGTTTCAAAAACCGACATGATTCACTGAGGATTCTCTCAAACTAATTTTTCAGCGGTTCAGAGGCAGATTCGTCTCCCGGCTTTACAAGAATTTTCATCATGGAATAACTTCCGTTATGGACGCGAGTGTTTCAGGTCCACAACGGGGCGGTCATTCGCTAAAGACTCGTTCCCACCGAGGCGTGAGGCGTTGACCAACCACTAGCCTCACCGCGTTCGCCTGAAACCGGTTTGATATCCACCGTTAGAGATGATCAACTTTCAACTCTCAAATGTTTGCCGCGTCATGTGACTTGAATTGAGCCAATAGCAGATCTGCCGTCTAGTAGAAGTAACTGGAACTTCACTAGGCGCAAAGCGATTTCTGACTTGAGTGTGAACGGGTCGAAAAATTTACTTCCTGCCGCGAGCCGCTTCGCCGCCTCACGCCTCGGTAGGAACGAGCCTTTAACGAATTAAAGATTGCTCAGAGTGGTGTGTGCCTCTATTCGCAGCCGTCCACCAGTGCGAGTACCAGGCAAGAAGTATTCCGAGGGCGATGACCTCCCCACAGGGCGTCTCTGCCTGTCCTGCAAGTGCACCGCCGACTTCATGGAGCCCAACGACCGCCACTGCAGCGTCATCCAGTGCCCCCAGACCAACCACCTCCAGCTGGGGTGCATGCCCGTCTACGACGACAACGGGTGCTGCCCCGTCGACTGGAAGTGTGGTGAGTTGGACTGTTCTGCATTCACACATGAAATCTCTGCACACCTCAAGATGAGGTGGCCTTTTACTTTTTAATGTTTTCCTGTTTTTATATATACTACTGTGTCCAAAAAGAAAGACCAGTTTTCAATTTAAATTACCTGGGACTTATGGAATTTCAATTTTTTTGTTTCCTTTTTTAGATTACTGGCACTGTCTTTGACATCTGTGTAAAATTTGACGTCAAAATATTCGTTAGTGTCTGAGTTATGCTTGGCTTTGTGAGCGCTCAAACGGATTCAGGCGAATTTTTTAAAATGTCTGAATTAATTGAGCAAAGGACTTGCATTCAATTTTGTTTGCGGACACGTATAGAATGTTGCAGAAGGCATTCGGTGAGCGAAAAAAATGTTTAGAAGTAGTAAAAACAAAAGAAGGCAGAGAACGAAGACGAAGAGCCCTCTGATCGACCATCAACCTCAGCCGACGAAACTCACGTCCAAAAAATTAAAGATTGGATGATTGCAAACCGTCGATTTACAATTAGAAACCTTGCTAATGATGTTGGAATTTCAAAAGGATCGGTGCATTCCATTTTGTGCCTCAAACGCGCCAAATCTCGAGTGGTACCGAAAACACAGATTGCGCCAGCTCACACTGAATTGATTCTTCGTGACTTTTTCTCCAAAAATGAACACCGGGGTCACGAATTTGAGTCGATTGAAGAGATTCATCGTGAATCGCCGCAAGCTGTGCCGATGACTTTTTAGCATGCTTTGAGGATTGGAAAAAAAGTTGTCATAAGTGCATTGTGTCCGGAGGGGATTACTTTGAAGGCGATGAAATAAATTTGGAAGAATAAATAGAGAGTTTTTGAAAAAAAAAATCGTTGGTCTTACTTTTTGGTCACAGTAGTATATTAACCCTGATTCTATATTTAGGTCGATGATTAGAATTATTATGATGAACACTGATTAGAGTAAATTACACGTACAATTATATTTAAGCTATCAAGTTATTGGAAAAAGCATTTCAAAAAGGTGAAATATCCAAATCTGATGTATTTTTGGACACTTTTATAAATTTATGATTAAAAATATTTTATTGAACTGATGCATTAAAAAGGGTTTTTCGACCGCTTGTATAACTTAAAATTAAACGTATTTTTAATCGCGAAGTATAGCTTAAATTAATATATAATTAATAATCGAGTCGTTCGCTCCTAGTGCATCCCTTTGACCGCTAGAAACAAGTCACATCGTCTCTCGTTGTGAGTGAGTACTGCTCGAAAAGGGCGTCAGCGAGACATTCTTCTGATGTGAAAAAAAAAAAACCGACTCTAGTCGGAGCAGGGACAAGGTAGATAGATTAGTCGCCATTTTAGACTACTGTAAATGTTTTTTTTTTGTTCTAATGTAACCGGCAAACACTTAGACAGTTGTCTTGGATGCCTTAAGGCAAGGGCTGCACTGACGTTACTCACTTAGCACTACCCAGGAGGTGCGCATAGCTTGAAGAGAAGCAACGGACGCGGAGTAACACTACCTCCGCAACGCTCATATGAGACCGGGACCTACGGCTAAGTGGATTACGAACCACTACAAACATCCAAGATTCATTGCAGGATACGAACTTGAAGCTTGCAGTACCAAAGGCCAGAATGCAGTCACTTGAGTATACGAGTACTCAATAAAAAGCCGCTGCTTATAATTAGCCACTTTAACACCAATATTTTTAAATGAGATGGCAAACTCTTATTTTTGCTGGTCTTGAAGGCTTGGTGTTGTGTTTTGCAGGAGAGAAGGACAAGTGCGAGAAACGCTTCATGAGGCACTACGAAGCGAAGGGGTGCACCCCCCTCTACGAAGAAGGATCTGAGTGTCCCGTCCGGTTCAACTGTCCCAAGGACGTCCGACTGAACGACACCGGTGAGTACGGTCCCTTTTTCTCTCGTTTCGTAATATGAACTGAGCACAGAAATATGTTCTAACTTGCCCTAATTATAGCTCATTACTTGTCCTAACCATGGTGTAGCAATATAATAGAGCATAGGGTAGTAATGTAATGATTTGCTTACTAAATTCATTAAATTTTATTGAACTCATACATCTGTAAAACAGTTTTTGAATTCACAATGCATTTTTTTTTATATATATAATTTTAAAAGTATAGGATTTGCACCCACATGACAAAATTTGCTTGTTCTCAAAATTTGCTTACAAAAATATCTATCCTATACAAATAACAGTAACTAAAAGAATATGCGGCAAAGTATTATAAAAAACCTGAATGAAAAATGTAGCTTCTTATCAGAAAGATGCTCTATTTATAATACATAATATGGTATTATTGATCTTAAAAAAATAAAATAACTTCTATAAGATCTTCTTTTATTGTTGATCCAGGATAGCTTTTCATAAACCTCAATTCAGAGACTTTTCTCTGAACTGAGGTTTATAAAACTCAGAGAAAAGTCTCTGAACACTCCTTGGTATGCTTCTAAAGCAACAACTGAATTTGCTAGTTGCATTGAAGAAAACAATTGAATTGCCTCCTAAACATTTAGTTTTAATATTAATTTCTAAAATTTGTCTTATTCCTCAAAAAAAAAAAAAAAAAAAAAAAAAACTAATTATGATTGTAGGTGCAATACTTACCTTTCTGAATTTATATTTCAAATACTTTAATCGATTTTGTTTTAATAATTATTAGCTTAAAATAAGGTAGCTTATGGCTCTTATGTCAAGTAATAAAAACGGAATGCACTACAAAGCGAAGAATCTTAAAAAGCAGGCATAAATTCTGCAAATGTTGCATGGGAATGTATTCTTTTTTTTGGGAGGGGAATTAGAAAGAAATGCGCAGCTGGATTAATATTAAAAATAACACACCGCAAAGTTTGTCTCGAGGCATGTTTTATAGTTAATTAAAATACGCTGGCGCATGTTCCACGGAGAAACAAACAAAGGACGTCAAAAAGATTGAAAACTTATAATCTGCCCGCATGTGACGTTAACAACTTCAGAAGAGCTAAAAGTCACTATTTATACTTTTTTTTATAACTATTTTTAATAAAACCAAAAAACGCTACGAGAAAACAATCACAGTTTCTAGTGGCAATAATTTCTCTTGGAAGTCACGATTTTGTCATCCTTGACAAAGGAGCTTCTTCAGAAATGAAATAAGCATAACAAAAAAAAAAAAACAATCATTATGTCAGCGTTACTTTTTACTGGAATTCCAAAACAGTCTCGTACTGTTTAAAACGTGACAAACTGTTCGAAAAAACTCTTTTCCTAACATTCATTAAGATAGTGATTTACTCATAAAAGGCGCCTGGTAGAAGAAAAGTAAAATGACTCAACTACACGATTTGTGACGTTGATATGTGAAATCTCCTAATCACTTAGTAACAGGATGAACTTATCTCTGAATAATTTCACTTAAATAATAAAGATATCAAAAGATTTTATAGACAATTGTAAATTTATATGCTTATTTAAAAAATATCAGCATACCATTATTAATAAAGTGGCATGATTATGTGTATCATACTGATTACCATATAATATTTAGGGATTTTCTGACCATGTGCCAGCGCATGACAGGCACTATAGGTAAAACTATATATTCAGTGTCACACCACGCGCTGGCGTGTTATGTGTAAAAATAAAACAAGATAATGAAAATAAGCGACAAAATGCATCCATTTTGCATGATACCAAATATGAATGAACTATTGCAATGATTCATCACTAACATAACTCTGTCACTCTTTTCATTCGTCACTCTGTTATTTTTTTGTGACCGAACAGCAGGTATGACAAGTGGGGTTTATTCTAAAGGGAATGTATACCTAACATAGATATCCCTGCATTTTACTGCATCAATAATTTATTTCAATATCTATCTGTGAAGACTGTGAAGTACACTATCTTCACAGATCGACCGATTTTACTCTGCATAAAATGCAAAGTAAATTCGTTCGAAACAGTTCTAGACTCTTTTCGTAGGCTCCTCATTGTCTATTACTACTATTATATCAAATCACATCACTGTGCCTATAGCTAAGTTGTCCCTATACAGTTTGAATGATGTGGGTAAGAAGACTGGGCTCTCGTGATGCTCTACGGTCATATGAGATTGGGGTTCCTTGTATACTAGAAGCAAATTAACTTTCTAAGGGTTCGTGCAGTCCATATAAAAATGAGCCGCTAGAATACTTCCACTAGTTAAGTATTAACATGAGCCATCCAGATCCAGTTCAGTAAAAGCATTTCCTTTTCTTGGAGCTTCCGATAGTTTCGTAAAGACACATCTTGTGCAAAACTACAAACCATTTCGTAAACTTTTCTCTTTACGGCTTACCTTAATTATTCTCATTTAATGTGTTCAACAATGAAGTTTCATTCATGAGGCGATACACTGCATACCATCTGTGTCATTGACAGAAATTTTAAACGAAATCAAAATAATCGTAAAAATTGCAAAAGCAACTAACTGCTCAGGAGAGATTTTCAGGCTTGAAAAAGGAGAAGTGAATGAATCATTTGAGAAATAACGAATGAAGATTTGGGTCACATCGTAACATCGGCGGGCATTGGCAGGAACGAAAGCAGATCTTCGAAGAGGAACATTAGAAGTGGAATTAGGATCTTTGCATAGAGTAGAATTTTAATAGTAATAGTAATTAGGATTCTATTCTAAGGGAACAAAAGCAGGAGCAAAAATTTTTGCCGTCCTTTTGCCTTTTTTTTTTTTTTTTTTTTTTTGCTCCTTTTTTGCTCCTGCACGCTTATATTTAGAAAACTTAAACATGTTACGCAGCGATTCTGAAAATTCCGAGAAATTTTCTCAAGTCGCGCATTTATTGAACTATTCGCTTACTAAAGATAAAGAAATGTTACGTATATAACTCTTTTAATTTTTGTATGAAACAAAATAAAACCGTACAAAACGCGATTTTACCGTACGAATTGTGAAATATATTAATGATTTCATAAATTATTAGCGTAATAATAATTTAAAAATGTATTAATCATTAATAAAAATTTATTACACATCTATTGTTTACAGCGTAATTACACGTGTAAATTATTAACTTCGAATATAATGATTTTAATAATTCATTAATTATTAATTTCAATAATTATTGATTATTAGTATTTAAATGCATTAATTATTAATGATTGCATGCGAACGAATGTATTAGTGACTGAATCAGACGGTTGGGCAAGGATTTATTACATTTCATTCTAGGAAAAAAGAAATGAGAATTGCTCGAAGAATTAAAAAAGTTAAATGAAGATTAAAGAAAAAAAAAAAGCCATGAGACATTTGTCCATGAATTATGCATGAACTTTGTTAAATTATTGATAGTAAAATATGCTTTTCAGTTTTGGATGTCACAGAGCTTTCAAATCCTAAACGACCTTCTTCTCCCTAACGGAAGTTTATTTCAAACAATGAAACCGAAACGTCTCTGTCAGTGCAGCCCTGGAAACAATCCGCTTTCGATTCTTTTTTGTTCCCTGGATGTCATTCTGAAATCGCCCAGCAGACCATTGGATGAGGAAGTGGCGGTTGTGAATAGCAAATTGCGGAAACGTTCCATGAATGCGTCGCAGGAGAGCCTAACGAGCTTATTATTCATCCATGTGCACATTTGCATGCGTACATGCGCCGTGCTAATGGCCATGCCATCCAGCTAGTCGTTTATTTTGCTCATGTCAGGTTTTACCTTATCCATTCAGTAATCTATGAAGTATTGCTTTCGGAATACTGGACCTGAGGTTATTCATCGCATTCACTTTGACCTGAGGTTATTCTTCTTAAATTCAACGTTATCCAGAAAGTATCACAGTGAAAATATCACTACATTTTACTATCACAATTCAGAACGAACTACATGGAACATCTTCTTAATGTAATGAAAAAAATTAAACGCTCATATAACTTGAAGTTTGCTTTTTTTTTTTTTTAGCTACTGTGAAAGGAAGCTTCCGTGAAGAACGCGATTTATATTGTAATCGCGAATGTTGTTGATAAAATTTATAACGAAGAGTACAAAGTTAGAACATATAAAAATGGAAAAGAGTTCAGCATAGTATGCAAATTCTCTTGAATTAATTCTAACAGTTACAGTATTTATGTTGTTGGAAAAAATCAATGCGTCGATGAGGGAGGCGTCACACAAGAGCCTAACGAGCTTATTATTCATCCATGTGCACATTTGCATGCGTGCATGGCTTGTCATCGATTCCAGCCGTTGATTTGCCTTATCCATTCAATCATCTGTGACTGGGATGGGGAAACTCTTTCGGTCATGGCCAAAAATCGAAAAAAAAAGTTTGGCGGGCCAAGATAAATTTTTCTAAAATTTTAAATACAATATACAAGTATTACAATTTAAATATGTTAATGAGATAATTGAAATTGCGATGAGACACGCTGGTTTATCCTTTACAACTGTAAAAAAAATATCTCCAGGTCCATTCATTATTAAAAGCACGGCACTCTGAATCCACCTTATGTTTTTTAGTAGCCATTTTGGGGTTGAAATATTTTACGAATAACCCAAACAAGCACTAGCATACTTTTAATAATTTCACCACTACTCACAATGATGATATATGTCCGAAATCTTTCCATACGCAATCAATAATATTAGAAATTGGGCCAAAAGAAAAAGCCGCTGCCTGGAGCTTAAAATGCGCAGTCTGCCACATGTGAGGTCTAATTCACCCTTATTGGATTCCCACATGTCTGCTCGCCGAGAAAGAGATAACGCTTGTTGACGCCAATTTACAGCTATAATTTACTACAGCTTAATTTATACAGCTTTTAACGCTTTACCCATTGAAAGCTGTCTGTGCTTGCTATTTCCGTCGATTTGTGTTTTGAGGAACAAAAATAGAGAAAGTAAAAAGATCATCAGTCCTTTGAAAAAAAAAGAAGAAAAAAAAAATATTTAATCAAAGTAGAAAAGGAGATGGATATATAATATATATATATATATATCTTTTAATTTGCATCGGACCGGCAAAGTAAAATTCTATCCGCGGGCCGGATAGAACCTTCCGGAGTTGGCCCGCGGGCCTTAGTTGCCCATCCCTGATCTATGAAATATTTTTTCGAATACCGGATACTTTGACCTGAGGTTATTCGTCGTAATTTCAACGTTATCCAGAGAGTATCACAGTGAAAAATATTACCACATTTTGCTATCACAATTCAGAACGAACTACATGGAACATCTTCTTAATGTAATGAAAGAATTAAACATTCATATACCTTGGATTTTTTTTTTCAGCTACTGTGAAAAAGCTTCAATGAAGAGCAAGACTTATTTTATAGTCCTGAATTTTGTTGATAAAATTTATAACGAAGATTACAAAGTTAGAACATTTGAAAATGTTCTGCATAGTGTGCAAATTCTCGCAATTAATTTTTTCATGTATTCTTATAGTTGTAGTATTTATCTTGTTACAAAACCAATTAATACCTGTTTAGTAAAAAAATTAATCCGTTTAATATAGAAAATAAATTATAGAAAAATAAACATCCAATTGATAAAACAATGAATTAGTATTAAATTAAAATTAAAAGTAGTAAAACATATATAAAATACCAAATAGAAAAATAAAATAAATAGATATGAAACAATAAATAATTTCTATTAAGTCCGTCAGGGAACTTGATAGTATTCTATTTGGCTATATAATACATTGAATATAGCTCAATAAAAATATTCTATTTAAAATAAATTCAATTATTCTTGTAAAAAAAAGTAAAAACAATTTTATTCTCAGGTGGTTTAGTAAAAAATATGTATCTTATTTCTTGCTACATATTAAATTACTACTACTAACTTTAAAATAACAAACGTCCACAATTTTTTCATTTGAATCCAAATTTTTTATATGTTGCGTAAAAAAAAAAAAAAAATTTATTAGTTATTCGTACGAAATAAATATTATTATTATTTTGTAATAAGCATTTTTTTTTTTTTTTTTTCAAATTATTTATAGAAGAATCATCTGATTTCATCAGCATTTGCTTAATATTTATAATGTAAACTACTTCATTATTAAATAAAATACTTTGTGCAATCCTTACTGAAATATCGAAAGATATAATTTTTTTTTTCTTTATTACCCATAAAATAATTGGCTATTGTTTTGGGTAGTGGGATTTTTCGTGTCCTTGACCACTTTCAATTTTGGACATTTTCACTGAAATCTGTAATTTTTTTTTTTTAAATTTCTTTCACAATCTTTTTTATGCATAATATTTATTACATAACATTTATCTTGGGTTTCGAGATCCTTAAGGAAATAGAAACATGTAAAGTTATAATAAATATGTACAGGGTGGTTATAATTAAAATCCCACTTTCAAAATGTTGTAAAAAAAAGAACCACTTGTTACAATGAGTTGAAATTTAAACTGAAGATACTTGAAGAAAAGGAAACGGTACGGCATCAAAAAAGTTTCAAAGTTTATTAATAGATGGCGCTGTAAGCGTCCTAAAAAAAAGTGAATTCGGCTACCAGTGATAGTTTGAATCGAAATTACAACGTATTTGGCATCAGCTGCAGATTAAAACCAACTACAGTGTTCAACGTGCTTCAGTGTTTCGATTTTTTGACAGAAAAAATGACTTCCAAGTCATTCAACACTTGTGGCACTGTGAGTGGGAAACCCATCCACCACAGGCAAGGTCATACCCAATTGATGGGGAAAATTAGTGGAACCTTTTTTCATGCCATACCGCTCCCCTCTTTTTCAAGTATCTTCAGTCCAAATTTGAACTCCTTGTGACGAGTGGTTCTTTTTTTTCACAGCATTTTGAAAGTGGATCTTTAGTTATAATCACCCCGTATATATAAACAGGCTGTGTTATAGTTTTATTGGAACAAAAACATTTGACTAAACATTTTCCGAAATCTCTGTTGTGTTTTTTATGACAGTTTTGTGAGTTTGAATTTCGCTCGAAATAAAAACATTCATTTGGCAAACCTGACACCTCCTTGCTTCGGCTGTCTTTAATTTACTCTTGCTGTTTCATGTCGGTAATCATCGTGTTGATAAATTTTATGAGCTGTTAAGTGTAGAATACATTTGAGTTCAAGATGAAAACCTAAAATAGGCCGTCAAAGAAACGCAAATTGAATGCTCAAAATGGAATGGTTTACTGAAACAATATTTGAGGACTGACTTCAATAGGACAATAAACCATGACACCGGTTTAATGGAAGACGAGTCAAACAGAATACGCCAACATAATGTTGTCTTAAACCGTGCAGATGATGATCGTACAACATAAACAAGACCAACAACGTTTAACGTTTGCTGTTGCATTGGATGCCAGGTTTAATGGACGAATGCCTTTCAATTCAAGATGAGAGCGCAAATACAGCGACCAGGAATCGTAACTGATATGCATTAAGGTGGAACAAAATTTGAGGATTGGCTAGAACAGAACAAAAACGACAAACACTCCAGTGACTGAAAGTGATGCAAGGTGACTCTGGAAAATGAAAGTAAATCCATGTTATTGAAACAGAATGATTCGATAAAATATAAAAATGAAATTTTGAATTTGCTAAAAAAAAAAAAAAAAAAACTGTTAAAATAATATTTATCATCACTATGTAATTTAATTTTTAAATTACTATATTTCGATCTTAGAAATTTTTTTTTTCTCTTAGATGTCTGAAATTTTACCAGACTTAATCTGATTAAAAAAAAACAGAATCAGCTGTGACAGAAACCTTATCGCTCTGTATCTTTATAGCAGCCATCGTATACGAGATCTATGGTGACATATCTAGGCGCCATGTATTGGCGGCATTCGAATGCTACGGTCGTTGTTATTCTCCAAGAAGTAGCAGCCTGATGACCTATTGGCTAGCGCTCTGGCCCTTCGTACTACAGGCTTCAGGTTGGAATGGATGTTTGTGAGTGGTTCGAATCCAACTGAATCCAATCCGTTAAACTGTAGGTCCCGGTCTAATTAGTCCAAAAAGTGTGCAAGAAATGACCATAGAGCAACAAACCAAACCAAACTCCAAGAACTAAACTTGAATTATAGGAGAACATACTCCATACTTGTTCTCTGATGTTGGATTCCGTCAAATACTGAGATCGCAAGTCGCAGAACATTAAGCCAAACAGTTGCTTGTTCTTCCCCGTTTACTAAGGCTTCTAATTGGCTGATGTTCTGCTACGTGCGGTCTTATTACATCGTGAGAATCCATCTTTGCTTTTCAAAATTTTTTTTGCCTTTCTAATGCAGCTGAAAAAAATAGACCGTGATCTTTTATGCCGTAAGGGCTGCACCGACGTTACTCACTTTGCACTACCAGGATGCGCGTGTAGCTTGAAGATAAGCGACGGACGCGGAGTAAACAATACCCCCGCAACGCACTACGATCCTATTAGACCGGGACCTACGGTTTAAAGTGTATTCCGAACCACTTCAAACACCCCATGGCCCGGGAGTTGAACCGATACCTGTGGTACCGAGCCAGGTACCGCTAGCCACTCGGCCATTCAGACCCCTCTTCTTTTTCCCATTGTCTCGCATTTTTGAAACTGAACGGAATCTCTCTTTCCAGCGTGCCAGTTCAAAGGTCGGTTGTACGCGAAAGGCGAGGACATCGACACCGGCAACCCGTGCCAGATCTGCTCGTGCCAGCAAGACTGGGACGACAAAGGGGTGGACATCCAGTGCATCTCGGTGGAGTGCCCCTCCGTCTTCGCCCCTCCCCTCAACGACAGCTGCAGGGCGGTGTACGAGGAAGGGAAGTGCTGCTCCGTGCGTACGGATTGCGATACTGAAGCAGATGAACAAAAACCAGTGCAAACGTGCGAGCACGGCGGTAAGACGTACCGACTGGGTGAGAAGATCTATCCCGAGGAGGACCCCTGCCTCATCTGCCGCTGCACCGAGGAGTGGACCGGCATCCTGGGCAACAGCTGCAAGGTGCACGACTGCGCCCTCGAGAGGGACAGGAAGCAGCTGCTGAAGGGCTGCCTGCCCATCTACCACGAGGCCACGTGCTGCCCCATCGAGTTCTTCTGCGGAACCCCCGAAGAAGGTTTTGTAAATCCTGTTATTCCTTACGTCAGCCAGGAAGACTTAAAGTCCAACATGACGTGCGTGTTCAAGGGCGCCCACTACAAAGTGGGAGACGTGCTGGACTTCCACCATCCCACCAGCTGCGTCACGTGCAAGTGCACCACTCCCCCAGACCTGACCTGCGTGCACAGGAGCTGCCCCCGCCCCCCGAACGACGACTACGAGAACTGCCACCCCTCCTACAACCCCGGACAGTGCTGCCCCACCTACGACTGCGACCACAGGCTCATGGGTGAGTGGATTTCAGTGTCTTCGTGAGTTATAGAGTCGTAATTAAAGTATAGCTTATGAGAATGGAAAGTGATAGATCTGCTTTGAAAGTTTTCAATGCAATCCCTTTTGGACAGCGACCAAGGGAAAGACCGAAAAAGAGATGGGTCGACTGTGTGTAGACTCTGATTTTAATGTTATTAAGATAAAAAAACTGGAGGTCGACGGCCAAGAGGAGAACAGTCTTGGCTGGATCTTTTAAAGAAGCCCGAGGCCCACAACGGGCTGTCGAGCCAGTTATGATGAATTAAAGTATAGCCAGTTGCCAGTCTGAAGTCAACATGTTCGTCATGTAATAGGTGGATATTTTAGCAACCCTTTTCGTTATTTGTGTGGGAAAAAGCAGCCAAACAGCGATGCAGTGCAAATTTTGGTAAGAGATTGACAGGGTTTGACAACCTCAACACTCTATTCCTTCCGAATAGGGGAACACTCTCTATTTCATTACTACTATTACACTCTATGACCGTGATAGGAAAAAGTCATTAAATTCTATCCAAACCAGTTGCTGATCTTATTTCACAAATTGATTTACATTTCTTTTTCAATACACAAATTAAAAATCAATCATTTTCAGTGCATATAGTATTTTTAAAACAAAGTATTAAAAGTAATTGAATTTTACCAAAACCCTAAATTTCTTTAATTCAAGTAAATTTATCATTTTTTTTTTCTCAGCCGTCTTTTGAAAGGAAGCTAGCTTTGTACATGAAAAACAGACAGCTCGGAAAATACCTAATCAAGCCTGTATCTTTTAGCAACTGTGAACCTCACCAAACCTGTAACATTCTATACTTGTAAACGGTACTAGGAGGAACAAAATAAACACTTTCTTTTTGCAATGTTGATGCATCCGAAAATTGCCCTATTTGCACACATTGTTGTCTAAGAAAAGGTGAAGTTTAATGATTAAACTAAATGAATGGCACGCACTGGAATGTTTCACCGCGACTGAATCTATTCGAAGAAGAATTTGTTTTTCAGCATGATTGAGCACTTCTAGATTTTAACAATAATGCTGGGAGATTATATTTTACCTTCATGAAAATTATCGGATTGTTATTTGACCACAAAATTGGAACTGTTGATGGCCATCACGATCATCAGATTCGCCATAATTCATGGAGCTACACGAAGAGTATCTTTACAGCAATGATTCCAAGCAAATATCGCTTGATTAAACGTTAAGAATTATTCGGACATTACTGCAATCACTTTTTATAAACATCTATATTAAAAACAAAATCCGAATTTTCTTAAATTTTTATTAGTCCTGTCTTTAATTTTACCCTTCAAATTTTAATTAGCCTGCAGTGTTCAAAACCGACATATATACTACGACAAGAAATATTTAATTTGGTTCCCTTTTACAATTTAGCCGATCACTTTTGGTTTGGTTCCACACCATAAATTAGCCGGAAAACCTTTTGGTTTAATTTCCCTTTACAACCGAACCTGACCACCTTTTGATTTGGTTTCCTTAACTTAACTGGACATTCTTTTGATTTGGTTATCCCTTCAACAACATAGTGAACTCCCTTTTTTGTTGGGTTTCCCTTTACAACTATCCTGAAGATTTACGATTCAGTCATGACTTATTTTCCGTACACTCTGTATTAGTATATTAATAAAAAGTCATGAAACTGACTTGGACAATGTTGCAGAACAGGGATGGCCAACCCAAATGATCTCGCGGGCCACTTTGGAAATGCATCAAAACAACCATATTAGATTTAGACCCACTGTAGACATTTTTTGGAGTGAAAAATTGAAACATAATGAGTTATTATTCTTACATGTGAGCATAAATAATGTAATAATAATGATACTAAACGCACATTGTAAAGAAATATAAAACTAAAAATGAAATATAAAAAAATATATAACTATGAAGGAAATCATTAAAAAATATTGATTTTACTAGTGCGATATTTATTTCTCCACTGTTTCACTTAGCTTTTTGCAAATCGATCTGAATTTGGGTATTGGCACATCGTAATGAGTGTTGCAGGTTATGTTTGAGCGGGTTTTGTGTTGGGTCAATTTCCTTTTTGAAAAAAAAAACGATTCGAAGTTGTAAGTTAGATCGAAAGCGATTGATAAAAGCAACTGATTAAATTTTCCAATTTGGGAAATCTGGCACAACTTTTTGTGCTTTTTCAAATTGAAAAATTTCATCAATTCATCACTCGCATCACGTTAATTCGCGCGCATCACGAGTTCGCAGAATATTATTTAATTATTTTGCGAACTCGTAACTTTAAACTCATCAATAAAACAGGCACTATCTGTCCTATATTCGCGAGAATATTATTTTAAAATCAAAGTTAATTTTTCTCATCATTTCGACAGTTAATGTTCGCATACATAATGTACTTTTTTAACACTGGTTTCCACTACTTTGGCCATTATAAAATAAATATATTTTGTAAAAGTGTGGAAAATCTCACGGGCCTTAAAAATGTTCAAGGCGGGCCGTACGCGGCAAGTGAGTGGGACACCCCTGCTATAGAAGTTACTATTTTTCAGCTCGTGCCCCCACACCCCACTGCTCACCCGTGCAGTGCTCAGCGGGCTGTTCAGTGGTGACTGTCCACAATTCGTGCCCCTTCTGCCAATGTCAAGAAAAACTGTGCTCGCCGCCCAGCTGTGCCCCTGAGTGCACCCTCCAGATCCTCGAAGGACAATGTCCGCAGTGCAACTGTCTTGACACTGTGCAAGGTGAGTGACTTACTGAATTCCTTTGTGGCATGGGATGAAAAGTCGCTTTTCTAATAAAGTCTTTTTTAATAAATGAAGGCAAATACTCGTATTACAGATGAAGGTATAGCTCCATTCATATTCTACAAATAGAACCACATCCCCGACCCACAACATTAATTTTAATTCAGCTGACGAGCCTATAAGACAATTGGCATGCCTTTTTCTGTCGAACCTCATTCGCTGCTGGCCATCCAAATCCATGAAAGAAGCATCCAAAATGAGTGAAATTTACATCATGTGTATATCTCGATAATGATTATGTAAATAGTTAGCAATTCAGCGCATATTCTACCATGGGCACCTGTAGAGCCACCTAGAAGATCTATATGAAGGACGAGCAAACGGCTGTTCTTAAGAGCTGAAATTGTTTTTCGTGAGGTTTCTTCTGCGTAGTAAACTTTATTATATCTCATAGAAAAAAATACGGACATTTATCAAACATTTTTCTGAGTTTGACAGAAGAAAATTACGGCTTAAGAAGATTGGGGATTATCCCTCAGAAAAATTAGTACTTGCAATCAAGCTGGAGGGACGGACCGATAGATGAGGACGATTGCACCAACCTCGTATCTCTATCACACTAGAGAGCAAGCTTATTGTGCACATGGCTCTGATAGACAGCAGCACTTTAACATTTGGAAGCACATAACAAGAAATAGGGTTTGTGTCAGCACGTCCCATTCAATATCTTTTGCAGCAGAAGAGAATTTCAGAAAGGTATACGATTATTGCGATTATCTTTGACTCTAGACCCCAGCCATTTGCGTCTGCAGCGGTGCGCCGGGCATGAAGAAACAGACGACTGGCACGATATTATTATTTTGGACGTGTCACCATTCTGTCTGCAAAACCATGATGGTAAATAGAGGGCGACACACGTGCGTAGGACAATGATGACCAAATGTGGCAAGCAATATTCAACCAATATTCCTTGCCCGATAGAATGTATTGTTGTCAAGGGCTGCCCCTCTCCTTCATGGAACACATCTGTTTGAAAACGATAGATCTGGACTGCATTGATCTAGCGTAGTGGATAATGCATGGAGGATGCATACATCTATCCAAAGCTTCTTTTATTCAACGGCGAGGCGTGCAGCAGTAGTTATAGCCAGCAATGGCTGCTGTATAAATTACTGATTTCGTCGTGTTCCTCAATTCCAAAGGGGCTGTAATTTCAATCATTTCACCTTTGTATTTTGTGTTATTTGTTGAAAAATCTGGCTTTGATATCTTTTGTTAATGTATTTTGGATGGCCGGCAATAAACGGAAAATCGACTATGCATGATTGCGGGAGAACGTTTTTCCTGCAACTTTTGAAATTTTCTTAACATTTTTAATCGAAAGGAAAAACAAGGAAGGTTTTTTTAGAGTACGTGTAATGGAATGTTTTCTTTGTGTTAAAGACTGAAAAAAATAAGGAAATTTAAAAACTGACCCGCTATTTTTTTTTGCAATCCTCTTCATCATTTGCTTTTTTTTTTTCGTGTTAAAGACAATTGCTAAAAATGTAAAGGCTGATCCGCTATTCCTTTTTGCAGCTCAGATCGCCTGCTCCCCCGTCAAGTGCCCTGCCCACTGTCACGAAGTGGTGAGTTCCTTGGGATGCCCCGTGTGCGTGTGCGGGCCCCTGTGCACCCCTCCCAAGTGCGAAGCCGGCTGCTGGGTGAAAAGAGACGTGCCCCAGGGAGAGTGCCCCGGCTGCGAGTGTGACGATAATCAGGAGATAAGTAAGTTCGATGTCTTCATTGCATCTATTATATAATTTCTGGTGGAAGCTAATAAAATTGCCTTTACACATTTTTCAATTCCTTCTATTAGCTCACACTCTCCCTTTATATATCTTGTTCACATTTTCAATCGTTCATAAAATACTTTTTATTCATCCACTCGAGTTCAAATACTTTTTTTTTTAACTTGTAGTGGATGACACTGGATGTTAATACAGTTTTTTCAAGTATTAATCCATTCATTAAATTTAAGTAATTCATTTTAGTTTTTTAGATTTAAGTTGCGTATATCTACCATAGATGGCTCCAGATAAACTTAAAAAAATGAATGTAAAATTATGTATAAAGGACTTTCTGCAATAGAGTGAAAAAAAAAGTAGGAACTGACTTAAACAAAAATTTTGTTTTACATTACTTGTTAGTTTAACAAACCCTAGACAAACTCTATCAATGAAAGACTTACTCGTCTGCTAATTGTTCGATGTGGGCTAAGACAGCCTGGTGAACAGAAAGATTTGTTGAGTTTCTGAACTATGGTAGCCAAATTCAAACTGAAGCATCTATGTTGATAAATTCCCAGGTTGAATACCTTTCTGTTTGGCTCGAGTAAAAACAAAAAAACGCGAACATCCCTAGATGCCATCTCTGGTAGCGATGTGAAAGCCTGACAAATTTTTTAGATTAAGGTCCTCAAACAATTACGCTCATTTTGTTTCTATTATTGGTTCTCGTAGAACCTTAATTAACTTCATCAGCGTTGGTGCAATCAAGTCTAATTTTTTAAATAAGAACATTGTAGCATGCAAATGCAAGAAATACAAATTAATTTTGATTTTATAATATTACACAAAAATTATTGCGGAAAATTTAATTTAGTCACTGATAGCTGATGTTGATCTAAAGTTCTTTGTATTAAGTATATAATAGTTGAAAATCTCTATTAAACCCATTTATTGCTAATCACGAAAGTTTGTTCCTGATCTTTGTGTATTTGAAATGATGTACCTTTATATTCATTTGTAATTCAAGCATATCATTGTCGTTCATCTCTAACTGTATTTATAGGACAGTACAGGTTAAGCAATTTGTGCCTGCGTTTATAATATAGCGTTGTGTATAACCTATTTTTGTCTGATAAAAATAGATTGGAATTTTAATCTCCTTATCGAGTACCAAGCTAATTTAGGAGTTTATTGGTACCTACGTTGGACTTATGGATGTCAGTCATCAGGTGCCAAGGTCAGGGCAGGCAAAAATGGCTTTCACATATACAGTAGAACCTCTGTAAGTCGAACTTCAAGGGGGGCGCCAAATAATTCGAGCTATAGAATTTTCGACTTATGGAGGATTTCGATTTTTGTAAGGAAATATTCGACTCGTTTAGATTCTTTCTAACTTATTTTAAATTAGAGAGGTAAAATAAATAAAAATTTTAGTGACAGAGGTAATAAACATGTTTATTTGCAACTTAAAAGTAATATTATGTACTAGAATAAAAATCAAAATAATTCCGAAATAATTTTAAATGATCGAGTTGTAAAGATTGTAAAATCAAACATTGCTAATGTTCGATATACAAAGGTCCGATTTTTTTTTTTTTTTCGAGTTACGAAGGGAAAATATATACGAAAATGGCTCGTGGGGATTGACTCATTATTTCTACATATAGAGGGTTGAGATTTCTAGTAATAGAGGTTTCGGGGCTTGAAGGGAAGGGAACAAAAATTTTTGCGAGTTTTTGGAGGTTTTCGACTTATCGAGGTTCGGCTTAAAGAGGTTCTACTGTATATATATGTATGGAATGTACCCAGTGGTGGAAACTTTATGGTTTCAAGCACCACAAATATAGAAAACCAGAACTGAGCTTAAATAGTATTTTAAAGGTATGACTCAATGTTTACATATTAATTTTATAAAAAATGAAATAAATTTTTACCGCGAATAATGTCAAGGAGGCCCTGGAAATTTGATCTCTGAGATATATACACAAAAGTGAGATATCGGAAAATGCATGTGCTGTACAGAATCTCACTATGGAATACCATGTTAAATGTATATGTCCTTTCTATTGTAAACGATTTAGATTAAAGCATCTCACATACGAAATCAATAAATGTCCTATATTAATGCCCTTAGAACTTGAATTTGACGCAAGACTTGAGCGGGGAAAATGGAAAGACGCATCTTTTAATCTATAGAAAACGGGAATTAGTTCAGAACTTATTTATTACTTGGCAGTCGAAATGCTTACAGTATGAGCTCGAGTCTTTAGGTCTCGGTATGAAATCAGTTTAATAAATCAAAAATTCCCACGGACTTCAAAGGAAAGGCAGGATGTGGATATTATCTAATCTAAAAAGTTAACATTGCAGTGTTTTTTAATATTGGAATATTTACTTTCAATGGAATAGGTACTAGAAATGTATGCCGACGATTTATTGGACATTTCCTATTTTCGCTGATTGTAGTCATCTACACTCGGCAATTGCCGTCAATTCAGCCGCTTTGATATCATGACTGCGTAGAGATCGTCAGATTCAACGTCCTCTAAACCACGGGTTCCCACAGTGGGTGATACCACTTTCAAGGGGTGGCAGTGACTTCGATAGGTTGCAATTGCCCTTCGTCGTATTAATTTTCTATGCGTAAGGCGAATGTTATTAGGATTGATTTTAATAACTGTTTTTTTTTTTTGTTCTAATGCATCTAGCAAACACTTAGACAGTTGTCCTTGATGCATTAAGGCAAGCGCTGCACCGACGTTACTCACTTAGCATTAGCCAGAAGTTGCATGTAGCTCGAAGATAAGCTACGGACGCGGAGTAACAATACCTCCGCAACGCTCTACGATACCTATTAGACCGGGACTTACGATTTAAAGGGGATTCCGAACCACGACAAACATCCGTGGCACCTCCGGGACTCGAACCAGAAACCTGTGGTACCGAGCGCCAGCCACTCGGCCATTCAGGCCCTATGTTTAAAGACATATATACATATATATATATGCAGATATGTGATAAGAAATGTATAAGATGCGTTAAGAAAAGCACTTATGTGTTGAGATATGCATAAGATATCTTAAGATATGCATCTTTCTTTTTGTCAACTTAAAGAAGGTAGGTTTACAGGGGAAGGGGAATAAGTCTGGGTTGTTGTATTATTTATTTGTCCGCCGGGTGGTGAACACATAAAGCTGGAAATCGCTGTTCTCCACAGAAAGGATGATTGGCTTTAACACTGTGACAACTTCAGTTTTTCTGTCCTTACAGGAGGCATGCAGTGCTCTCCCGTAAAGTGTCCGGCGGCGTGTCGAGAAGCCATAGGCCAATCCGGCTGTCCGGCTTGTGTCTGCGACACCCTCTGCTCTCCCCCGAAGTGCGAGCCCGGATGTGAAGTGGACACCTCCCCTCAGCCACTGGGTTCCTGTCCGGGATGTACCTGTGCTGACCAGGATCGTAAGTTCACTCAATATTTTAAGGCATTCTCAAGTTAAGCATTAATTAATTAATTTCTTGATCAATCGTCAAGTGAGTAAAATAAGTCTGTGAATTAAATTCATTTTGTATTTTTTATTGGGGGGCGGGGCATTAATTTTTTCACCATTGGTTGCTTTGCACTCTTTTATTAAGAAGAGACTTCCGTTTTTAACATACTAACATTCATTCAATGGCATCACTTTTAATGAGAAGTGATGAACCCAGCCGTTATGTACACAGACCAATCACATTAATGTGACCACCTGTCAAAAGCCAGAATAACCACCTTTGGCAGGGCAGACCGTATATAATAGAAAGAATATACATAACGATTGAAATGCTTTCCAATGCCCTAGGACATCCGTTATACACACTCCACTGCAATGTGCTGCCACCTGCCTTTCGTGATGGGTATTTCACGTTGACGTCGAAAGTAGGTGGTGGTCAGATTAATGTGACTGGACTGTGTATTTAACGCATGTTGGACTTACCCATTCAAGACTCTTAGAATGAAGGTATAGGTCAGAATTCAAAACGCTTCACAGAACTCAAAATTAATAATTAATTTTGATGTTGATTAAGATTTTAATTTCTTTGGCAAATAGGAAAATTAAAAAATCGCCGGGAGAAATATATCGTTTTTATAGTTTTCTCCGTGATTCTTAAATAAGAAAGGTGATTCAATGGCCATGGAACGAATTTTGAGAGGTGGCACAGCTTACTAAGACATAAATTGTTTTGTGTGATCGGAAACGACGCATTGAGAAACGAACACAAGAAATGAGACACGAAGAGACTGTTTATTGACAACATCATTGCAAAGTGCTTCTTTAATTCAATAAATGCTCAACTTTGCGACATCTTAAAGCAATGCGTGCTTGGTAATCTCTAAGAAGTGATTGCCGAACAGTTCCAAAGATGCAGAGAATTTCTCAGCCGCAATGGATAGTTCAGCAACGAGGTCCTCAGTTGAGTCAATTGGAGTCCCATAAATGAAAACACAGTTGCAACTAGGGATTGCAATATCGGACCAAAAGTTCAATGCCGGTATTTTTTTAGACCGAGATACCGGTTTTAATACCGGTAGTAGAAATTTTAGAAAAAGAAAGAAAATACAGGTGTTTCTTTTGTCTTATTTGCCAGTTTTATTAGAAAATGTAAATATCACAAAAAAAAATTGTAATTTATAAACTATGACAGTATATAATGAATCGCAAAAAAAGGAAAGGAACATCTTATTTATTTAAATCACAAAAGAGTGTAAATATCACTATTCAGTCTGTGGTACAATTACAAATTTTTGAAATGTGATCTTTAAAAACATAATGCATCAATTGTACTATCGTTAAGCCTGGAACGTAATTTTGTGCAAAAATGACCCGCTGTCGAAAACACTCTTTCAGCACCTACGCTAGTGGGTGGAACTGTTAGCAATGCGCGATATGCCCTCATCTTCAAATAAATCTGTTTCTCGTCGGATTGTTTTGGATGTAGCTGATATGTAGGATGTAGTATATATATGCTGGATGTAGGATGTAGCATATATATATATAATAAATTTGAAAAATATTTTGAACTCTAAAGTATGATATGCAAATACAATGTGAATAACAAACTCACCAATTTAAAATCTATCGAAATATTACACACTTTCTTCAACAACTACAACTTTGTTTCCACAGATAAGAATTTCTAGTTTTCAGGTAAGAATTCTGAATGAGAATTTCACAGATAAGAATTCTAAATTTCTAGTAAATACCGAAAAACTGTATTTAAACTTGGGAATACCGGTATTACAAAAATTATACAAATGGCTCAAAACACCGGTATTCGGTATCCCGGTATTGCAATCCCTAGTTGTAACATAGAGTAAATATAAAATAGAGTATGAATCAGGGTTGCCAGCCTGGATATTTAAAACTCGTCACGGACGGATATCAGTTGGCACATTATGCCTGACTATTGTGAAGAATTGGTTTGAAAGTGTGTTCTTGCCTCAACGCGTCAGATTCCTATACGAAAAATGTATGTTTTAGTAAGCTGTACCACTCCTCGAAGTTTCTCCCATGATCGTTGAATCACTCTGCATATCTACTTTTCGATTCCCACTAATTTAAATTTATAATATTATTTTTTATATATAATTGTGTCGTCTAAAACACTCATTAAAACTGGAAAAGATTTTATAAATTGTATGCCATGTGTATAAAAACAGAACTTTATTAATAAGTGCTATATCAAAGAACAAATAAGAATTATACTAGTATTCTATGCTTATAAGCCATTGCAGATTATACGAATGTTTTTTTTTATTTTTTATTTTGGGGACAAAAAGTTATGGAGAAGAAATTACGGTAATTATAAATTGTGGTATAACCTAATTCTCTTTTTAAAACTGTAGCATTTAAAACTTAAACATGGATGCGATTTTGAAGCGGTATACTTCGAGAAATCAGTTTGTATCGATTGGCATAATGAATACGAAGTTCGATAGAAAGGGGATCCATACGCAAATATCGTTTAAGAAATGCAGTGGACACTTGCAGAAGTTGACGATAAGCGAAGAACAAACAAACATAATGTTAACCAAGAACTGGTAAAAAACAAGCTCAAATGAGTTGTAGGCATAACGTAGCAAGAAGAGACCCTCTGATGACTAAGAGAATTATCGGAAAGCTTCAAGAAAGGTTCAAAATAACGAGTGTTGTTCAAGACCTCTTCATGCCTGTTTGGAAACACATGTAAGGCCGTGGCAAATATTATTGTGATCGTCCAATAAAAACAGCCCCGATGGAGGTCAGACACCATACGAAAAGAGAACAGTGGCCGACATTACTCAGTACTAAAAAAGGATATTAAGCGTCCTGGCTTACTAATGCCATTATAAGATAGCCTTAGCCATTATAAGATAATAGATAAAGTCATTATATTATTTGAACTTCATTCAGAACCTTTTTTTTTTTCCATTTACGGAGGTGAAAGGACACAAAGACGGTTTGTTATCAAAGAAATCACATTATCATTCCAGATGAGAGTTATTTTGAAGTCACAAACGATTCTAGACGCTGTACTGGTCAGGAGACAACGTTAGATTCCAACAAAATTAAGAAAAGAGAATGTCACTAAGAAATATATCGCTGTTGTTGACTTTCTTATGCACGTCTGTTTCGAAGTACCATTAATGTAGTCTTCGTCTTTATGAGCAATAATGCAGATAACTTTAAGTATGGCATAGAGAACTACTAGAATGCAAGGGTATCCCTCAAATGAATTGGCCAACGATCTCCCTTGTCTTAAATTCCTTGGAGCATTTGTGAAACGATTTAAACAGACGAGTTTCAGCACTCCCATATTCACCAGAGAATATACAACGACTGAAATGGATCCCCATTCAGAAATGGCTTTGTGTTTGGCAACTGCCGTACATGGTGGCCTTTTTTTTTTTTTTTTTTTTTTCTTTACTTTCTTCATCTTCTTTTTTCACGCTGATATATAATTGTTTTTTGTTATTTTTAGAATACTCAAAATTGTCGGTTGGCCAAATTTCTATAGTGTGCCATGAATTACGGCTAGGACAATCTTGCGAAAGACTAATACGCATTCGCAATACATTAAGGGCCAAAAAATACAAATTTAATTATATTTAGAAACATAAAAATGAATGAATAAATTTTCATTGTTGCATTCTTAAAAGCAAATTTCAGACTTCCTTTAAATAGTTACTGAAATATTTCCAAACTAAAAATTTTAACCTGCTTGGTTACACAAGTTCTTTTGGATGAAGTTATTGCTGAAGTCATTTTTTTTTTTGTCTGTGTCTTTAAGCAAGAACAGTTTTCTTTCTGAAACAAGAAAAAGAAGGCCTCCATTTATTGCCAAAATTCAAATCTTTCGTGCTTTAATTGAATGCTTGCTATTTAAATAGACATTTGAATAGCAGAATTTAAGAGCTGTGGCTGTAGTACACAAACAAAATTTATGAAAAGTGCCACGAAAGTTCAATTCACGTGCCAGTTGAAGTATTCGTGGTACCATTTACTGAAGCATCAACATTCAATATTTCTGGAAGCCTTCTTCATTTCTTGTAGCATTAAACATTAAAGATGATAATCCATTAAGGATTATGTATTATATATATCATTATTCAATATTAAGGATTATTATGCATCATGTATTATTTTTATTTCTCGTTTAAACTCTCCTATTTCCTTGTTGTAGCCCTTCCGAGACTGCAATGCTCCCCTGTTAAGTGTGGGCCCCTGTGTCACGAGGCATACGACGGCAACGGTTGTCCCACTTGCATATGCGACCCCCTCTGTTCACCCCCTGTTTGCGAAGAGGGGTGCACATTGAAGCATGATGATGCTCTAGGACCATGCCCAACATGCAAGTGTGAATCTGGCGGTGGTAAGTAGTGCCGTCCACACATCTACATTTGAAACATTTTTAACAATATATTTTAGGGCAATTCCCTCAGGAAGCAAACTTTAAAACATGTAATGGTACTTCAAAACCATTTTCAGAACCACGATTTTCATTTGTTGCAACATAATGTTCATGAAGGTTTCTTAATTGATGCATGTTTATAATCAAAACGGTTAATATGTGCTATTTTTTGCACATATTTCTTTATACGCATAAATTTTAATGAAAAGTATTGCAAGATATTTTGTATATTCACAACAGTACACGTTTACTTTACCTATTATGTGAAAAAAAATTGCCTATATCGAATTTTAATCTTACTGAACTAAGGCAATTGAGAAATCGTAGAAGTTATAATAACCTTGTCTTCATTAGCATGAAAGTTATTAAGAAGAAAAATTAAACAGAACCTTACAACCAACTAAGGTGCAATTCTTAATAGATTTACATTTAATCTACTGCAACACTTCCATTATGTTCTTTCGCCCTGTTCTTGCCTGTTGCGAAAGACATCCGGTGTGGATTGAATAGGTTTGGTATGCCGCTCATCTTCTGCACACGAGGGCTAAACAGACCGGAACCTACAGTTTAAAGTGGATTCCGAACCACTCACAAACATCCATGCCATCGCCAGGATTCGAACCTGGATCCTGTGGTACCGAACGCCAGTCACTCGGCCATTCAGGCCCTTTATCAGTGATTATAGTTCTTGAAAGATGAAGTACTTGCCTGAAGCAAACATATTTCTACCGGTTTTAGCTCCAATCAAACTGCAATACATGCGTCATCAGCCGATTCGAACTCATGGCTGTTTTGCCTTGCGCCATCATCAGAGTACCAGGAAATGAAAAGTTATGTCCTATTTTCTTTTAAAGAGTCGTTTTTCCTTTATCAGGGGACTGAATTAGCATGGTGAGCTTTAGATCTAGGGGTGAGAATCCCAATGAGAGAGTCAAACCAAAAATGGGGGAAGAGGGTATGCTAAACTCGTGATCTAAAATGCTTTTTTATTTAATTCGAAAAAGTATCAAAATTACCCCAATGATGATGTTCGTTTAAAAGCACGGAGAAACTAGAGACCACGGTTAACCAACTGAAAAGTTTTTTTTTTATAACGAAAGGATCAACTAGTTCAGTGTGTTTATAGACTAGACACTTAGTAATGTGCTAATAAGTGTACTAATTAATTTAACTACGTTGACGATTTGGCTCCAATTGACGAAAGCGAGAATGTATGGTTATTTTTAACAGTAAGTAGCCATATATTCAAAATCATATTATTTTTAGCAATCTACTTTTTTATGGGATCTTTTATTCTATTAATCTAGATCTTTTATTCTATTAATCTAGATCTTTTATTCTATTTTTAAAAAAGAAACAAATTCAAATTATGTTTATTTAATTATTTCATTCGTGTATATTGGGGGGAGGGTTAGGTGAGATGAATAGACACAAAAAAATTCAATTCTAATATGTAATGAATTTCTCATCATATGTCTGAGCTGCTGAGCAGTGACGGATTTAGGCTTAGGCCTCCGAGGCCCGGACCTGGGGCGTTAAATTTTTAGAGGCACCAAAATTTTCGAGACTGCAAAAATTTGAAATCGATTTTGTTTTTATCAACTGTAAGACCTAATTTGAATGCTTCTTTTCTTGCTTTGACAACCTCAAGATGTCAATATTTAAAGGGTAGAATTATTTTTAAAATAATTCATCGTGTCAGTAGTAAAATTTAAAATATCAGGTATGAAGCAAGATAGGCTCAGTGCACTTGCATTATCAAGCACTGAAGCACAATTAGTTCAAGAAGTTAAGTATGAGGATGTCATTAATACTTTCGCGTGGATGAAAGCAAGAAACAAATATGTTATATGATTTATTAGATAGATATGATTTATTTCTTAATTAGAAGCAGTTTATTCTAAATTGTATGTTTAGTTGCTATACCAAATATATATATATATACATATATTTAATTCATGCCTAAATTCAATACCTAAATTTAATTCGAATCCATTATTACTATTCGTATTTTTATTATTATTGCTATATATAAGGGCGTCAAATTAACTTGCGCCTAGAGCGCCATCAAACCTAAATCCGTCATTGCTGCTGATGGCCGTCTGACTGGCCTTTGGTAGCATAATCTTCCTGTTCGAATCATGGCGATGGCATGGATGTTTGTAAGTGGTTCAGAATTCCCTTTAAACCGTAGGTACCTGTGCAGTTTGTCCTCGTGTGCACCGTAGAGCGACCAATAAACCAAACCACATAGGTCTGCTGATAAACTGGTAAAACCTCATAGGTCTGTCACATGGCTGGTTGAAGAGTATTCAAGCGCATAATTTTCCAACACATTGCAAAACAAAAGGCCATTAAAATTAATTTTATAATAGCGTTAACGCTGATATAAAATTAATTAACTATCGAAAATTAACGTTTTTTCCACTTACAATACAGGAATTCCTCTTTTATCTTTGTTGAAATAAGCTCATTCTGGTTATTTTTTTCCCCGCAGAGGGCTCCTGCCCCCGCGTCTCGTGCGGGCCCCAGTGCGAGAAGGTGGTCGCCTCCGACGGCTGCCCCACGTGCTCCTGCGGCGCCCTCTGCAGCAACCCCCGCTGCGAGGCCGGATGCCACCTCGAGTTCGACAATACGGCCGGACCCTGCGCCGCCTGCGTCTGCCCACCGCCCAAACTCTCAGGTAGGCCCCTTCCATTCATCTGGTGTTTTTTTTTTTTTTTAATTTTTATTTCCAATGGCAGGCTACAGTAAGTAATAAAATAAAAAATAAAAAGAACATGAAAATAAAAACGAGAGTAGAAGGAAATCACACAGTGGCATGTTTAGCCCATAAGGGAGCCCTACCCTCCCAGTAACGGCCCTACACAGTAGAGGAAACAAGTGCAGGGCAGACAGGAAGGTTAGATGAATCCATGTGCTCTCCAAGACTGCAGAGCATGCATTTTGGGCTTGCAAATATTTTCATACGAAAAAGATGATCGGCCAAACAATCATGGCCCGCCAGGAGTCTGAAAAGGGCAACAGCTTTAAACCCGGACTGATCAGGGATGTTTAGAATAAAGTTAAACCAGGTTTGAGATGAGTTGTCTTCAAGTAGATTATCAGATAGTCAGTCTCGGATCATCAGTTTCATCGAGTGACAAAAAATGTCTTTACAAAAGGTTTGGGTGATGGTTGTTCCCTTTTATGGCAAGAGTGCTTTTCTGATTAACAAAGTGAATTCATTCGCACTGAATGGACCTTATTCTTTTTTTTTTTATTATTTTGAGAATTTTTCTTTCTGATGGTTTGAAACCAGCCTATTCAATGAACGTATCTTATAATTGCAACACATGTGAATAATTAATGGTATAATTTGAATCCTTTGAATATTATTTGTAGTATATTTGAATCCTTTGATCGCTTGCTAACTGAAAGACTTTCCTTTCGATTAAAAATGTTAAGAAAATTGCAAATAAAACGTATATCCTGTATCCCCTGCAAGCAAGTACAATCTGTTTTGTCATATATTGCTGGCCCTCCAAAGTGCATTAACAGATATCAAAGCCAAATAAATTTATTAGACAAATAATGCAAAATACAAAGGTTAAATGATTGATGATACAACCTCTTTTTGAGCACAGTAGCCATTGCCGGTTATAACTACTGCTACACGCCTCGGAGTTGAATGAAAGAAGCTTTGGATATGTTCTTGGAATATATCAGTCTATGCTGCTTCGCCAAGTTTCCAAATTGACATGGCGTAGCAACGGAGAACGCATGTATCATCCATCTACTCTAGATCTATACAAATACTTTAAGAATGATTTGTTGTTTTGTTTTTATTTCGGTGCTTCAGATCCTGTGATCAGCTGCTCCGTCCCCAAGTGCGAGGCGGACTGCACCGTGGACTACAGCGCCGAGCCCTGCCCCGCCTGCACCTGCGGAGGTGAGTCCTTCCTTTTTTCCATACCTCACACAGAATGTGTTTTGAAATAGAATGTTCGTAGTAGGGATTGCAATACCGGGATACCGAATACCGGTATTTTGAGCCATTTGTACAGTTTTGTAATACCGGTATTCACAAGTTTAAATACCGGTTTTTCGGTATTTACCAGAAATTTAGAATTTCTTATCTGTGAACTCTTTGTTGTGAAATTCTTATTCTTATCTGTAAATTCTTATTCAGAATTCAGAACCTATCCACATTCAGTTGAGTTCGGTACAGTTATCGAAGATTATAATGACACTACTTTTGATAGTGAAAAATTAATTGTCTCTTGAACAAAAAATTAGAATTAACGATAACGAAAAAATTTCACCAAACCAAAATACAATACGGAAATCAGCTGTATCCAAAACAACCGACGAGAAATACATTTATTTGAGGAGGAGGCATTTAGAGGTAAATACTTGGAAAAAGTATATCGCGCATTGCTAACAGTACCACCCACTCAGCGTAGATGCTGAATGAGCGTTTTCGATAGCTGGTCATTTTTGCACAAAATTACATTCCAGGCTTTTAATGATAGTGCAATTGACGCATCATGTTTTTTAAGATCACATTTCAAAAATTTGTAATAGTACCACAGACTGAATAGTGATATTGACACTTTTTTTGTGATTTAAATAAATAATATGTTCCTTTACTTTTTTGTGATTTAAATAAATAATATGTTCCTTTACTTTTTTTGTGATTTAAATAAATAATATGTTCCTTTACTTTTTGTGATTCTTTATATACTGATATAATTTATAAGATACAAATTTTTTTGTGATATTTACATTCTCTAATAAAACTGGTAAATAAAACAAAAAACACCTGTGCTTTCTTTCTTTTTTTAAAAAATTTCTACTACCGGTATTAAAACCGGTATCCCGGTACAGAATACCGGTATTGAACTTTTTGGTCCGATATTGCAATCCCTAGTTCGTGGGCTTTTGTCAGCATTGAAGTCAATCTCGTCACGTGACGGCAGTGCACTTCAACAAATCGTTTGGTTATTCTCCTATTGCCGGGATGGGCAAACATTTTCTGCCGCGGGCCAAAAATAAAAAAAAAAAAAAAGAAAGAAAAAGTTTGGCGAGCCAAGATAAATTTTTCTAAAATTTTAAAAACATTATACAAGTATTACAATTATGTTAATGAGATGAATGAAATTGCGATTTCATTTTTAAAAGCTCCTTATAATGAGGTTCGAAGCCAGATGTACCGATTCTATGGAACGAGGCTCAATGCTCATCTGTCAGTCTATTTCTGAAATAATTCTTTCTAAGGTTAGTGGTTGAAAACACTTGTTTCACATATATAAATGAAGCAAACACAGCACTGATTTTCAGGGTGTGAGATATTAAATTTGGGAAACATACTTTCGATAATGATTTGTGAAACTCTAACTTGTTGGCGCCAATCTACAGCTATAAGTAACAAAGAACTTCCGCTTTTAACACTTTACCGATTGAAAGCTGTCTGTGCTTGCTATTTCCGTCGATTTATGTTTTGGAGAACAGAAATAGAAAAAGTAAAAAGATCACCAGTCCTTTGAAAAAAAAAGAATATTTAATCGAAGTAGAAAAGGAGATGGATATATAAATATATGTTTCTTTCCTTGGACCTTCAAATTAAAATTCTATCCGCGGGCCAGATAAAGCCTTCGGGCGGGCCAGAGTTGGCCCGTAATTTGCCCATCCCTGTCCTATTGGTTCATACGGCCCTCGTCACTTCGATTAGTTGCATTGCACAGAAGAAAGGACTAAAATATGGATCTGTGTCACCTTGGGCCAAGAAATGTGTGAAAGGACGATCTTATTCTTTCCACAGATACATAAGAATGGGTTCAAGTGTTTCATTCAATCAATGTAAAAAAAATTAAATCAATGTTATTGAGTATATTAAGTTCATATCTGATTTCTATGGTTGCCTGTATCACACTATAGTACTACTGTCCAAAAAGTAGGACCAGTTTTCAATTTAAATTTCCCGGGCATATGGTATTTCAAATTTGTTTTTAGGTTGTTGGCACCGTCCTTAACATCTGTGCGAAATTTGACGTCAAAATATTCATTAGTGTTTGAGTTACGCTTGGTTTTGTGAGATGTTAACACCGATTCCGGCGATTTTGGATATGTCTGAATTAATTGAGCAAGAACTTGCGTCAAATTTTGTTTGCGGAAACGTATAGAATGATGCAGAAGGCATTCGGTGACCATTCTTATATCGGAAAGAAATGTTTAGAAGTAGTATAAACAGTTCAAAGAAGGCAGAGAACGCGTTGAAGACGAAGAGCCCCTCTGGTCGACCACCAACCTCAACCGACGAAGCTCACGTCCAAAAATTAAAGATTCGGTGCTTGCAAACAGTCAATTTACAATTAGAGACCTTGCTGATGGTGTTTTAACAGATGTTTTGGGTCCCAAACGCGTCAAATCTTGATTGGACACAGTGGTATGTTAGTTAGAGAGTTTTTGTTTGAATGAACAGCTATAATACTCGCCTATGGATCAGAACTTATTTAAACATATTTAAAATGAGTTTTAAGCATACATTTCAGGGGTTTTGTAGCTCAACATATGTAATGGTGACTGGCCGAGTTTTCGGTGACTATCTATACTATAAGCGAGAAGTAAAATATTTTATTAATTATTATTACAGATTAACTTATATAAATAATTGATTGTATTTTGTTGTTTTTTATTTGTGTGGGATACAATTTATCTGCATACAATTTCAGATTTATTTTATCAATAAATATATGTGTATTCTGTAATTATTCATGTAGCTGCTGTATAATCCTATAAACCTACTAGAGTCCTAATAAATTCAATTAAAAGTGGTCCAGTAAGATATGCATGTATAGTGTTCTAAATAAAAGCACCTTCACTTTGCTCTCATCCTAAATAATTTGGTGGTAGTTGTAATAAACTAGAGATTAATGCATTAGATGGGTGACCGTTTCTGAAATGAGGGAAAGCTTTGTTTGAAACTACCAGCGATTTTAAATCAGATATTCCAGTGTATATACCTGGGACGGGCAGGATTAATGTGGAAATTTCTTCTATAGAATTGTAAGAGTATGAGATACCCCAGAGGCTGTCCCTGGAGGTGATATCTCGAATTTGCGATGGCACTAGGGCATGAAATATTGGTGTAGGCAATGATAGACTTCCTCCATGTACCTGTAGTGGCGCTAAAAAGTGTAACCCTTTTAAATGCAGTGGCAGTTCTTCCTCAATGAGTCTACAATGGCATCAAGAAATGTAACCTTGGTGTAAGTTATCATAATTTTTCTTCAGTGTCTATGATGACGCTAAGAAGTACAACCTTGATAGAGACAGTAGGGCTCTCTCTCTCGATGTGTCTACGATGACACCATGAAGTATAGCCTTACCGGTGACTATGGCAAATCTTCCTTAGTTAGTCTAGTGACACCAAGAAGCGCAATCTTTGTGGAGACAGGGGCAACTCTTTTCTCCGTGTGCCTGGCACTACCAAGTGCATCCTTGGTTAAAGCAATGGCAACCTTTCCTCGATGAATCTGCTGTGGCTCCAAGAAGTGCAGTTTTGGTGGAGACAGTGGCATTTCTTCCTCAATAAATCTGTAATGGTATCAAGAAGTGCAATTTCGGTGAAAGCCAACCCTTCCTCGGTGATTCTGGGGTGTCACTAAGAATTGCAAGTTTGTTTGAGACAATGGAGGTTGGTGTTGCTAAAACGTGGTTTGTTCCATATCTGTTTATGGAATGCCTCTTTTGCTTAGAACGAGAGAAAAAGAGATTTTCAAAGAAAGCGTGTAAGTCTTCCCTTTAACCTTCCCTAGAAGTAGTAAAAGAACTTGACAAATGTCTCTTCCTGTAGTGTCCTCCGGCATCCAGTGCTCTCCGCCCAAGTGCGAAGAAGGTTGTAGAATCGACTACTCGGCCCATCCGTGCCCTGCGTGCGCCTGCAACGACACGCAGCCAGGTAGGGCCCGCAGTTCTTTCATTTTCTTCTTTTTTGTCTCATAGAATAGGTAACTGTAACTGTTTCTTTCCCACAGCTATCCCCATACTGCAGTGCTCGCCCCCGAAGTGTGACGAAGGGTGCAGGATCGATTACAACGCCAAGCCATGCCCTGCCTGCACGTGCATTCGCCGATCTCGTGAGTACACTCCTCACAACACTGGACATTCTCTTCTTTTCCTATTTCTGTATGAGGAATGAGAATCGTTTAACGAAATCAACAAAGCGACATTTTTTTTTTTTTTTTTTGAACAAATAGCATGAAAATTTATTAAACCTTTGTGAAACACTTTATATAGCAGCATACTTCTCCAGAATATATTGAGAGTGACAGAAAAGACATTTGATTTCATTCAAATTTGATTGTTTCAAAGACATTTGACATTTGAGTCCTGATTTTTTATATTACCGAATGAATCTTTTTTCATTCACCTTTCTAATAGCTAACACTCTCCCTATATATATCTTGTTCGAATTTTCAATCGTTCATAAAATATTTTTCGTTCATCCACTTACGTTCAAAAACATTTTTTTTTAACTTGTAGTGGATGACACTGGATGTGAATACAGTTTTTTCAAATATTAATTCAGTAATTAAATTTAATTAATTTTTAATACTTCAAATAGAGTTTTAGCAGTTTGTAATGAAAATTGAAATCAGCAGGCAGTAGCTCAATCGGTAAAATGCAAGGATTTCAGTATTTTTCACGTGAATTTGAAGAATGCGAGTTCAATTCTTGCAAAAATCGATTCAATTCTTGCAAAATCGATTCAATTCCTACTATTTGTTCACACTCTCTCTATATATATTTATAAATCTTGTTGACCTAAGTAGGAATTGACTTTAAAAATTTATATTATTTGTTCTTTTAGTCTTTCATTCTGTTATATTCTTTTTCCGTGTTAGAGACAGGATAGATCAAAAAAATTTTCATTGATGCAAATAATGACTGAAAAACTGATATAAATAGCATGGCGGCGAAATAAGAAGGTCCATAAAACACTGCAAGACCAACACACTTTGCTTTGAAAACTTAGGTCGAAATGAAATGATAAACACAAAAATGCTTAAATAACATTCAAAATAGTTGCAGGTTTCTGATATCTTTTTGATTGTATCTTTTAATCTCATGTAAAGCTTTTTAATTATTTTACTTGCTAGGTACTTTCATGTTACCTATCAGGTTAAAACATTTAATTTCTTTTATTATAATGATTTCAAGCATATGCAATCTTTGAAATGTTTGCCATCTTTAAGTTACAATCTATTATTCTTTAAATATTATTCCGATATTTGATATGTTTTGTTTAAATTTTTGTTTTTAATTTATATTTGGAAAATGTTACTCGAGATTCGAATGCATGACATAGGGGGAAAAAGGAAAGGAAGCCGTTGTACGAGTGCCAATCATTCTACCAAATTGTTTTGTTTTTTATTGCCGAAAATGAGGACCGTGGATTAAAAGGCAGGAAACAACGCAGACGGCCATTTGAAATAGGCAAACTTCAGGTTACTCCCTAACGCCCTCTATCGGTGATAGGGAGAATCACAAATAATCGGTCTGATCATTATACTCGATCTATGAACATATATATGGCTTTGTTAACCCCCTTTTAGAGTGTTATATTTAAATTTTTAATTGTTTCTTTGTATTGTTTTATATAATGTTTTGTGCCATTCAATATCACAACTACTGAGACTGGATGGCCAAGCTCTGGCGGTCGGTTACAGGTTTCGGGTTCGAGACCCGGCGGTGCCATGGATGTGTGTCGTGGGTCGAAATCCACTTTAAGCCGTGGGTCCCGGTCTAATAGGATCGTAGAGCGTTCGCAGCTTATCTTCAAGCTACACGCCCCTCCTGGGTCGTGCTAAGTGAGTAACGTCGGTGCAGCGCTTGCCTTAAAGCATCGAAGACAATTGTCTAAGTGTTTGCCAGCTGCATTAGAGCAAACAAAAAAAAATATCACAATCACTCCGAGGATTAGTCATTTGAGTCATGCGGGTCGAAGTATTTTCGTGCTTTTGACTTGTCCTGTTATAATTATGACATGGTAAAATAGAGGAGGTTAAAGGCCAAAAAATTTTAGAGATTTTAATATAAATAATACAAATGATCTTAATGACTATTTTCGTTTAACAAAAATATCATGTAATCTCAATAAGATGAGTCAGAGTTACAGTTAACTTGGTGATATATAGTAATGTAGTGCCTCTTTCAGCCTCCCGCCGGCCCCAGTGCTCCACGCCCCAGTGTCCGTCGGGCTGCTCCGTCGACTACGGGGCGGTTCCCTGCCCCACCTGCGTCTGTGCAGTGGAGCCGAGATCAGGTGATTCCTTTCTGTCATACAACATTGCCGGGTGAAAGCCTTATCGGATGGGCTTTAAATACTCATAGTACATTTCTTAACTTGCTTGTAATATTTTATATCAAATTAAAAAATATATAAAAAAAAACGGTTTTTCACGACTTTGTTTGGGTTTTTGAATTGTTTACCAAAATGATGGCGCCATCTACAGGAGAACTGAAGAACTCAATTGAAGATCTATTTTGTATGTTTATTTGCTGTCTGTCTGCTGTTATTTTTATATTTTTAATTTTAATTCCTTTTATTTTATTTTTATTTTAGCCTAAAAATTTTTTTTTTTTGGGAGCGTCGTCAACGGACTCCTAATTGTACCGATAGTTTTAGCTTTTACGATCTCTTGCTTTAATTGTTCTCAAGCAAGAGATGTTTTTCTTAAATTTAATTGTTTTATTTTTATTCATTAATTGAAGCAATTTCATTTTTAGTGCTTATGTTTTAATTAAATTAAGATGCGGAGGTTTTCGTGGTTCTTAAAATCACCTTGGAACTCCGTAACCGGTACGCCCGTTGCCCGATCGGCTTGCCTAAACAAACCTGAATCAAATCACCTTTTCCACTCAAATAATGAGTACATCGCTGTGCACACATCCAACTTCTATCCTCCGGCTCAATTTCATGAAGAATTATATCGTCCGTTTCGCAGCAACCCATGAAGACAGTTTTGTTTATATGATTTTTCTTCTCTGCACAAACAAGCCCGTCGAAGGTCACGCACACAGTAAACTTATTGTTCCGAGGCTGGTTTGTTTCATGCTGAAAGCCCCTCTTTTGTCGTCTTTTGAGTTTAAGGAATAGTCAAAAGTCGCACGGTGTGAATACGGGGGTTGTGGAACGATATGGGTTTCATTTTTGGCGAAAAAATCACGAAGAATCAGGGCAGTGTGAGCTGGCGCATTCAGTGTTTTCGGTACCCATCGAGATTTGACACGTTTGAGGCCCAAAATGGAATGGACCGATCCTTTTGAAACATCAGCAAGGTCTCTAATTGTAAATCGACGGTTTGCGAGCACCAAATCTTTAATGTTTGGGGCGTGAGCTTCGTCGGTTGAGGTTGAGGGTCGACCCGAGGGCTCTTCGTCTTCAACGCGTTCTCTGCCTTCTTTGAACTGTTTATACCACTTGTAAACACTTCTTTCCGATTTAGGAATATTCACCGAATGCCTTCTGCAACATTCGTTTCCACAAACAAAATTGAATGCAAGTTCTTTACACAATGAATTCAATCGTTTCAAAAACCGCCAGAATCAGTTTGAGCGTCTCACGGAGCCAAGCGTCACTCAGACACTCATGAATATCTTGACGTCAAATTTCCCACAGATGTCAGGGACAGTGCAAGCAACCTAAAAAAAAAAGAAAAAAAGAAAAATTGCAATTCCATATGGCCCGGGGAATTTTAAATTGAAAACGGGTCTTATTTTGCCTGTGAATGTGTCGAAGGAATGTTAACTGGAAACGCATGGTACTTTTCAGGCATCCAGTGCTCTATGCCGAGATGCGAGGCCGGCTGTGAAATCAACCACAATGCAACACCCTGTCCGACGTGCGTCTGTGAAAGTAAAAGTAAATACGGACTTTTCTTTCTATTCAGAATTGCACAATTATTTTATCTTTATCGTCTCTCTTCTAATAAAAATGAGAAATTTTTTCCGTCCATACCGACGCTGAGAGGACTGAAAAAGCGAGTAAATTGACCCTTATTATGAATTTCTTCCGATACTGTTCCTTCCTCGTAGGCAAATACGTGATGAAATAACATAGTCACTACTTCAAACTAAAAAAAACGATATCTGCAGTAATCATCAAAGCAGAACAGAAATTAAACCAATGAACATTATCAGGAGGATTCAAATCAACATAGACAGTAGAGCTTGTGTATAGGCAAAAACCTAACCTGACCACACCTCCACTTGTCTTTCCATTTTAGCAAAACTACAAAGTATCGTAAAACACACTGAAAAAAAAAACCATTCAACATTTTCTAAGGCTGTCCCATCAATCTCATCTGAACATTATTCAAATAGAGACGACATCGTCACTGTCATCTTTTGTAGAAACACTGCAGTTTCAGTGTCAGTGGCATTTTTAAACTGTTTGAGATTTATGCCAAACGATACATATGCCAAATGAATATTCATCATACGAAATAAAGGAGAAATGACTACTTTGTAATGAAAAGAACGACTTTAATATTAGACTTTCCCCCTATTTGAAATAAAGGGGAAATGACTAATCCATTTTATTATTATTAGAATTTTTCCTATAAGCAATAAAGGGAAATGACTTCCTTCCTATGAAAGAATCCTTTTGTTATTAAAATTTTCCCCATGAATAAAGAGGAGAGGACTGTTTTATTACTATGAAAAAAATCCTATTGTTATTAGAAAATTTTCCCCATAAATAATGGGGGAAATGATTAATCCATAACCATAAAAAAATATTATTATTCGAATTTTCCCATAAGAAATAAAATGGAAATGACTCCTTCCAATTAAAAATCCGTTTGTTATTAGAATTTCCCCCATGAATAAAGGGAAAATGACTAATTGATTACCAAGAAAAAAATCCCATTGTTATTAGAATTTCCCCTATATGAAATAAAGGGGAAATGACTCAGCCATTTCCATGGAAAAATCGTATTATTATTAGAATTCTCATAAGAAATGAAGGAGAAATGATTCCCTTCCCATGAAAAACCGTTTGTGATTAGAATTTCCCCCATGAATAAAGGGAAAATGACTAATTGATTAATAAGAAAAAATCTCATATTAGAATTTTCCTCATAAGAAATAACGGAGAAATAACTCCCCCATAAAAAAATCTTAATGTTATTAGAATTTACCCCTTGAATAAAGGGAAATGACTAATTTATTACCATGAAAAATTCCACTGTTATTAGACTTTTCCCCATAAGAAATAAAGGGAAAATGACTCATCCATTCCCATGAAAAATCCTAATATTATTAGCATATTATAAAGCATTGACTGAGCCTTGGAAAATAATTTATTTTAAAATATTAAACAAAAATTACACAAATTTTTGCATAAAATTTCATAAACGCTTAATTTTTTGAAGGTATAAAGTTTAAATAAGAATTACAACCTATGTTTAAAATACGATAAGAAACGAGTCACTTAAAAATGAGATCTGAAAATAAAATTGAGTTCTCTGTCTCTGAACACGTATTTCTTTACCAAAAGCATTTGCATTCATTTGAAGTCTTCTTTCGCAGCTGTGTCGTGCTCTCCACCGAAGTGCGATCCCGGTTGCCAAGTGGACATGAGTGCCAAACCGTGCCCAGCATGCGTCTGCCTCAGCGTGCCTCAGTCAGGTAACCTTGCTCGGACTGTTATTATTATTATTATTGTTATTATTGTTATTGTTATTATTATTATTATCATGCATGCACATTTACTTTTGAACTCTATAACGTCCAGAAAAAAAATTAAGTCGATTCCTACTTTTTTTTTCACTCTATTGCAGAAAAGTCCTTTACAAATAAAGTTGAAAGTTTCCTCTTGCATCTGGCGCCATCTATGATTAGATACATGCAACTTAAATCTAAAAAAAAAACTAAAATTAATTAATTAAATTGAATGAATGAATTAATATTTGAAAAAACTGTATGAACATCCAGTGTCATCCACTACAAGTTCAAAAAAAGGTGTTTGAACTTGAGTGGATGAATAAGAAGTATTTTATGAACGATTGAAAATTTGCACAAGATATATATAGGGAGAGTGTGAACTAATAGTAGGAATTGAACAACTTCCACAAAATAGATTCATACTAGACTAACTCTAACACAAAATAGATTAACACTAACGTCCACAAAATAGACTCATCTCCTTGCCTAAGTAAAGTTTGCGGTCTCAAATGTTTTTTGTTAAGAATATAGTATATGTATTTAAATAATGTTTCGCCTCCCCATTTTCTTAAAAGTTTGCGGGTGGTAATAAAGTATAAAGGTGCAGTATCGTTGTTTGCACATTTTCCTTCTTTGGTTTTTTTTTTTTTTTTTTTCTGTCAAAATATTTCTTCGTGATATCCAATTGCATTGTTCATCGAATTGTAAGGTAACTCTCGATAATGGGAGCAAATTCCATTTATACCAATTTGTATATGAATTTAAAGTATTTGTTATTCTTGAAGTAATAACTCGTTCTTTCCTTTTTCATGATCTATCTTAACAAAAGATGTACTGATATTGGAAGCAACTTCAATTTTCCGTACGGTTCGAATTTAATAACTTGGTATTGTACACACAACCGCCATTTGTTCCGATATAACTTCCGAACTACTTTTTCCCGATTACTTTTCCGAACTTCATGGCTCGTTGTTTTGAATGGATTGTTTTTTCCTTTTTTGTCTAAATGCACCAATATTGGAAAGAACTTCCATTTGTTCGTTTTGTATTAGAACTTAATGACTCGATATCGGAAGCAACTTTCATTTTCCTTTTTCTATTTAAACTTAATGACTCTTTTTTTTAAATGATGATTCTTTCTTTCCTTTTTGACAGCCTTAACAAAAGATGCGCCTTCTTTAGGATGCTTGAATAATTGGAGCTTTTGTTTTACATTACGTGTCTGGGAGGCAGAACTCAATTCATACTCATTCTCTTTGTAAATGGAAGTTGTAGATTTAATTATCACACATCAGTGTTGCTGTAGATTGACGTGTCGAAAACAAATAGATTGTGGAAGTTGATTCAAAATTGACACAATCGCCCTGTTCACCTTTAAACGCAGACACACTTCATTGCTCTCTTTACACATCAAGACGTTCAAAGGAAAGCCACCTGAAATATAAATGTCGAATGAACATTCTCACCGAGTCATGCAGTGTGGTGCAACGGTCAAGGGGCGAACTTTGAGGGGTGGCAAACTTTGACAGCTTACTGTACAGTAATGTAGAGTCGGAAATGATGCGTTGTGGCATGAACACAAAAAAAAATGAGACATGAAAATAAAAACATTGTTTATTCGCAGCAGCATTGCAAAATTTCATTCAATGTTTACGATAAAGTCTCGAAATTGCGGTCACCCACAGTGATGCATACTTGGTAGCGTCAAAGGTGATAGGAGAAGAGTTCCAGAGATGCGAGGCATTTGCAACTGTAACGGCGGATAATCGAGCAGCGAGGTCTTCAACGGAGTCTTGTAAATGAAAGAGAGTGCGCATCGAGGTTGACACTCGTCGCATGATGGTTTCGGTTTGCGCATGGTGCCTTGCTGTTGCGAGTGTTAGCAGAGGAACGCCTGGTCTTAATTCCCATATAGAAAAATGTGTATTTTACTAAGTTGTACCAGCCCTCATACGTATACACTACTACAGCACCAAACCACTTCGCATCACTGTGCCTAGAGCTGAGTTGTCCCTCTGCAGTTTGGGAATGATGCGGGGGAGAAGAAGATGTTAGAGATCATTATCAGCCAGTCATCCTGTTACACACAGTCTAAGTTAAAAACATGATGTGTCGTTTTATAGTACAGAATGAAAAAAAAAAAACTTCCAACTTGATGGAAACCTCACACCAAACTGTTAAAAAAATCAGTGAAAGTACAGCTGTTAGATTTTTGTTAGAAGTTTGGATATTTCAACTCAACTTCTGAAGTAAAACACTTCTAATTTATGAGCGTGACAGTCTTTCTTCTCCTTCCAGGGATCCTGTGCTCGCCGCCCAAGTGCCGTGAAGGGTGCCGCATCGACTACAACGCCAAGCCGTGCCCTGTATGCATCTGCGACGGAAGCACCGCAGGTGAGCAACCAACCTTCAATTTCACTTCTCCCTAGCCGATGAATCGATGTCTTATAAAGCATCGAAGTATCCATTTTTTATATATAACATGCGATGCATAGACATTCACACGGTGAAGATTTATACTTTGCCATATCGTACATTAGGAAATTAAATACAATTCCAATGTTTTATTATTCCAATGCTTTGTAAGTACAAAAGCAGATAAATGAATAGAATAATAACAGAGGAGAAAAATTATAAAAGATTTATAATGTATTCCAGTCCATTCTTAAGTCAGTCACCCATCGTTTCTCAGCGAACCAAATGTTAGAAAAATGAAAAAGAGATCTGAGAGCATTAATTTTTTTTCTTTTTTTTTGATGTTTTTAAATCTAAAATTAAAATGTCATTCGATTATATATTTTTGACTTTAAACATTACGTAATCTAAAAATAATCTACGAATAAGAACCACTTCAAATTATGGAATAATCTAGATTTTAATATTCCTTTTTTTTTTCCCCTTAGATTATATTTTACAAAGAAAAACATGGCAAATATAATTCATATAGAAGGTTATCATAATTAAACTAACGCTACTGAAAGCCATCTTTAGCTCTTTAACTCAAAATGATTCTAGAGTAATAATAAAATAATGCGCACGTAAGGGTTTTAAGTTTTGTGGGTGCATGCTTCAGCAAACGGCTCGGTTATTCTGCTCCTCGAATTTGAACTCGTCGCTTTGATGACTTACTTTGCACTGAAAAAAAATATGGTTATATACGGCCCTGTGTATTTGTAGAATAAGAATCTTTTTCTGTTCACTGATATGTGAGAATTGATGTATATGTTGCATGGAAGGAATACAAAATCTTTAAAAAGCAATTTTTTTTAATAGATTTAACTCATATCCGATTTATATTTAAGTTTGTGTTATGATGTTGCATGTTAGGTAGGGATCCCATCCGATAATCTTTCCAGTATATGTTATTCCTGTCGTTAAATCGAGCTCCAAATGGCTCTGCTTAGCCTTTATCAAAAGAATAATAATTAAATAGAGGGCGCATCGGGGTTGATTATTTGGAAGATACATATCCCCTCACGGGATTTTTGTTTTGTAGTTTATGATAGTTTGGCGATTTTTTGGAAATAATCTTTTCTGTTGGCCATTATTCTATGCTGTTGGTGAGAAGGGACCTATTGTCCTACAACGATTTTCAAAAGAAGTGATTCCCCCCTATTTATAATTGAATGTAAAATTATTTTACATTTAAATTCTATTAATAAATGTTCCTCCCAAAAGGATTCAAAATTAAACTATTTCATTTCTATGAACTTTTTGTAATGTTTCTTTCTATTCCATACAAAATGATCTGAGTTGTTTACAAAATTGCCTTTCTTGTATTACACAGTTCAATAAAGGTGTGACTCGAGAAGAAGAATTTCTGGAATGTTCGGAATCGCTTCGGAACATGTTTTCGTTTTCTGAATAAATGCGCGCAGAGAAAAAAAGCCAAGTGGCGATACAGCGCCAAATCAAGTACGGGAGACTATGTCCCAATTTTCTTTTCTTTTAGAATGAGGGAAAGCGCTCTATTTTATTATTATTCTGTGATTACAACTGGTCACTTTCAGGTTTGTTGTTATTAAGTAAATATAATAAGTCAGTCATTTGGTAAGAATTATTGGGTTGGTGCTTAATTATCAGGCGTTTTTAAACAATATTTATTATGAAAAAGGAAACATACAAATTCAACAGTAACATTTTTAAATGATTAATCCGGAGCATAGTCACCATCTACTTCAATAACTGCTTCTCATTTGCTTGGAAGACGGTCGACTCCACAGGCAAAAGAATTTACGGTTCTTGGAGGCAATCCATGCTTTGATCAAATACACCATATTGCCTTCTTACAGTTTACTTACTTACTTCTTACTTTGTTATTCATTTTGGTGAAACTCCTGGCGAAATGCAGACCTTCTTTCTTTTGTGGTTTTTGAAAAGAAATCATGATTCTTCACCAGTGACAAGATCCTTCAGAAACGGACCCCGCTCGTTTCGTTGAAGCAAATTGGTGAAAATTCGGACATGTTAAGCTTTATTATTGTTCGTGGAGTACCCATCCAGCCAATTTCCATACCTTTCCAAGCTTTTGAGACTACGAACGATGGTTGAATAGTCCACTTTCAGATATTGTCGGCCAGCATTCGAGTTGTCACGCTTTCGTCCCCTTCCAGAGCTGTCAAAGTACTTCATCGAAATCGGATGGTCGACTTCTTCCTGGCTTATCATCCGAGACAGCGTCACCAGATTTGAAACGGGCAGAACATTCCTCGCATCGACTTTCGCTGATGTGGCCTCACCGAAAAGCTCGTCGAGATCGCGAAATGATTTCATCCTTTCTAAAAGTGGTGCATATGACGAATATGAGTATGATTATTTTAATTGCCTAAAAGTAGAAGGATGCTTCCATTCATAAATTTATAAAATATTGTAAATTTTTATAGCACGTCAAAGAAGCAGGGCCTGAAATGGTCGAGTGTCTTGCGCTTTGGCGCACGGGGCCGCAGGTTTCGGCTTCGTGTTCCGGCGGTGCCATAGATGTATGTAGTGGTTCGGAATCCACTTTAAGCCATAGGTCTCCTATGACTGTAAAAGCGTCACGGAGCAGAGGTCAGACTTCTACCTACGGGTGGTCCATCAGAACAGAAGCTGCACATCTCCTTCCATGAGGGACACGACAACAACGGAAAACAGCGTCGAAGAAACGCCTGATAATTATGCACCGACCCAATATTATCAATCGATCCATTGCAAAAATCATCGACGTGTGATTATTTTTCGATTGACAGGTGTGTCGGACATCCTGTGCTCCCCGCCCAAGTGCGACGCTGGCTGCAAGATCAACTACGACTCCAGGCCCTGCCCCAGCTGCTCGTGCGGGGAAGCCCCGCCCCCTACAGGAGCCCCTTTCTCTCTTTTATTTATTTATTTGTTTATATACTTATTGATAAAACATTGCATCGAATGAATATTAAAAACTACATGCTACAATAACTTTTACTTATTTCGAACTAAACATCATTAGTATTCATGCATGATAGTTAGAAACAAGTAATATAAGAAAAATAAGTCAATTTCCACTTTTTTTGAATTCCTTCTATTAGCACACTCTCCCTATATATCACATTTTCAATCCTTCATAAAATACTTTTTATTCATCCACTTGAGTTCAAGTACATTTTTTTTTTTTTTTGGACTTGTAGTGGATGACACTGGACGTGAATACAGTTTCTTCAAATATTAATTCAGTAATTAAATTTAATTCATTAATTTTAGTTATTTTTAAATTTAAGTTGCGTGTATCTACCAATAGATGGCGCCAGATGTAAGAGGAAAACTTCAACTTTATTTGTAAAGGGGCTTTTTACTTGTTTTCACTATGTTGCAAAACGTCCTTTACAAATAATATTCATTAATTTTTTTAAGTTTATCTGGCGCCCTCTATTGATAGATACATGCAACTTAAATCTAAAAAAAACTAAAATGAAGGAATTCAATTTAATGAATTAATTAATATTTGAAAAATCTGTATTAACATCCAGTGTCATCCACTACAAGTTCAAAAATATATATATTTGAACTCGAGTGGACGAATGAAAAGTATTTATGAACGATTGAAAATGTGAACAAGATATATATAGGGAGAGTGTGAGCTAATAGAAGTAATTGCAAAAATAATCAACAATTGTCCAGGAGCAAGTCGGTGTGTAACTTTGCATATGATTTTACTTAATTGGGGCCAGGGACTGACAATAACATTAAAAGCTACATCGTACATTAACTTTTTCGAACTAAGCATCATTGATGATGATGAATGAAGTGGTATATGGGGATGTGAAGCAACAAAGACTATAATCCCCTAATCACTATATATATGAACAGTTAGTTTTTTCCTTTTTTTAATATGTCACTCTCCCACAACGCTCTACGATCGTGTTAGACCGGAACCTACGGTTTAAAGTGGATTCGAACCACTACAAACATCCATGGCACCGCCTGGACTCGAACCCGAAACCTGTGGTACCGAGCGGCAGAGCGCTAGCCGCTCGGCCATTCAGGCCCCTAAGCATCATTGGTATCCATGCAGGATTGTTACAAAAACAAATAATCAAGTTTGAAATAATTGTTCATCAGTAAGTTGAGGTGTAACTTTGCATATGAATACATACGATTTTGCTTAACTGGGGCCAGGGACTGACAATAATACTAGAAGAAAAAATTAATATTAAAAGCAGAGTTTCTTTATACATTCAATCCTTTATAATTTTTTGTTCTACAATTTTCCAACCTTAAATAATTTTTAAAATATTTCCCCATTATTTTGAAAACAGTACATTTTCCTTAAAAAAAACATTCTAAAATGTTTCACTTTTACCCTTATAAAAATGTACAATAAGTATATGTAAAAATGCTTGGCAATAAAACAAAAAAATCGATTATGTTAAAAAAATTTTGTAGTCCAAACGCACTAGAGCAGTTGAAATTTAGAATCCTTGATTTTAATGATCCCGTGGATATAAATGGATTTAGTGTCAAGATGGTTTCTATAATGACATTATTTGGATCATCAAAGCCTAAATAAAACAGCAGAAAATTGTATACAAAATGGAAATGACCTTACAGTTCTTCAACTGTAGAATAAATGTCCTGCAGACCGACGGCTTCAGCGAGACATAATCCGCTGTCAATTTCGCACCTTTTTCATATTCTTTTTAATCTTACATGCTCTGTTTTTATGTCCATGTCCTAAAGCAAGCAGAACATTTTAAGTGTTTCTGATGCTATAATAACACCAAAAATTGCATTGTTGATTTAAAATCATGCGAAACTCAAAAGAAGATATATATACCTATGATAACCTTAATAAAAATAAAAGAAGCAGAATTTTGGACAATTTTACAATCTTTATGTCTGCTGGGCAACTGAAGGTCTCTATCACTATGCCAGTCAGTTGGATGAGTGAATAACGATGAGCGCGTCATTTGAATGACAAAGATGGTTTTCTTCACGCTGAAGGTGACAAAATAAGCCCTTGTGATAAAATGGCAAAAATGTCTTTTGTGCAGCTAATCTTTTATTTCGCTTCCAGCGGTCCAGTGTTCCATGCCGAAGTGTGACCCAGGATGCAATATTGACTACTCCGCCAAACCATGTCCAAGTTGCAATTGCCAAGGCGGTGAGTCTTTTATGCATAATATTGTTTTACAGTTAGCCTCATTTGAATACTGTATATCTGAAATAGAGTCTCAACTTCTGTTTTAAGAAATTTTGGAATGATAATTTTCTTCATATTCGAGAAAGATTTTTTTTTCTATTAAAAAGTAAATCTAAAAATATTTTCTTAATAATTTCCCAAATGGACATTATTTCGGGAAGGGTCAGTTGTCGTCGATATCCATTTGGATCGTCATCTTAAAGTTTTTGGTTTAAATTTTTCCATTAAAATTTTTTTTTTACTTCTAACTCTAAAGGCATATGCATTGGACGCCTAATTATTTCCTGTTTCATTTAATCCTTTGATTTGCCTGACAAGTGTTTATTCAGAGGGGTTTAATGTTAGATTTTTTTTTTTTTTTTTTCATTTTATTTTTTTAAAACTTCTTCCAAAGAATCTGCTCTATTTTTATTGGTGACATTTAATGTTTAGCTTTTATTTTATGCAATGATTAATTCTTACAAGGAGGTTAAGTCATTCTTAAAGCTGCGTTGCTATTCCTGAAAGATGCGGATTATCCCCCCAAACACGAGTGAGAGCTCATTTCTCTCTTCCAGGTCCCCCACCCTGCAGTGCTCCATGCCCAAGTGCGATCCCGGCTGCACCATCGACTACTCCACGAAGCCCTGTCCCGGATGCTCTTGCGGAGGAGAGGGAGGTCAGTGGCGATACTCTTGATCGATTTCTCAACTTAACAGTTACTCTCTCTACCAGACCACCCATGAATCTTCATGAATGCCAGCCTATATTGCCACCTATATAGACCACCTTTGCCTATATTGCCACCGATGCTTTCGTATTACCCTCTTCAAACGGTCACTCCACCACCGCCATTCCTGAGGCTGAAATTTCTCTCTCTCTCTCTTTATATATATATCATTGGCGCAACAGCCCGTGTGGGTCAAGGCCATCTACCTACTTGCAGATTTCGAGACCAGAGATGTTTTTTTACGTGGTAGGGGTTGTCAACTCTACACCCAACGCTCAACAGGCATATGAGACCGAGACCTACGATTTAAAGTGAATTGCGAACCACTACAAAAATCCATAGCACCACCAGAACTCGATCCCGAAACCTGTGATACCGATCGCCAGAGCCATATATATATATAATGTCCCTAAATTGTCTGGTGTGTACTTATGTTTGTTTTTGTGTCTTGATCCAGACATTTTATTTTGTGAAATTTAAAAAAAAAAAAAAAAAAAAGCTAATGCACAAAAATGAAAGAAAACTATAATTATAGCTATAATATAAAATATAATAAAAAAATTATAGTATAAGTTACGAAATTGTCTAGTATTCCAATACCCAGAAGAAAAACCGAAAAAGGAAAACAGAAATTTTTCATCTTGACAGTTACTTTCTCTGCCATACCACGCACATAGCGTCGGCGATGAGGCTGTTTCTGGTAAAGAAAAAAAAAGCTACCTAGTTCGGAAGGTGTGTACCACTCCCCGATCTTCTGGAGAAATCATAAAAAGACTGAAATCATTTACAAATGTTCATGTGTCGTGTACTGTATAACTCAATTTTTAGTCTTTATTCAGTCCTATCGGAACTTGAACATAGAAGGGAAGCTAATGGCCAAACGCACTTTCATTAAAATAAATAATTCCTTCGACGCTACTTTGATTCAATGGCAACAACAATAGCGATGACCTCTGTTCAAGGGCGGCATTATTTATCAGTCATTTTGTTCCAAAGATACTATTTATAGTGAGTTGTGACATCTGTACTGAAATCATGTAAAGAAACTTGCACTTGCTTTCAAATGTCTAATTTCTCAATAGTGATCAAGCCTCTTTTTTATTTATTTATTTTATTTTATTTTATTTATTTTTATTGTTATTTTTTTATTTTATTTATTTTTTTATTTTTATTTATTTATTTTATTTGTATTTTATTTTATTTTTTATTTTTATTTTATTTATTTATTTTATTTTTACTTTATTTATTTTATTTTTATTTTATTTATTTTATTTTATTTTTTTATTTATTTATTTTTTTGGAACTACAAACTTTGTTCAAACCATTCAATTCATTTTTCAGCCAATTTATCTATTTTTGGCGTTCCATGAATTCGAAGAATTTGAAAAAACATTTAACTGTGCCTATTTTTTTGCCTTTTTTTCTGTAATTTAAGACTCTATATAAGTGAATCAGTGATTGCAGTGCAATTACAATTCTTTTTTGAACTCCCCAGGTGTGCAGTGTTCGACGCCCAAGTGCGACCCCGGCTGCACCGTCGACCACAGCGTCAAGCCCTGTCCGACCTGCGCCTGCGGAGACAGTACGTCCACTTCGTTGTCATTTAAAAAGAATTCATTCAATAATAAATAAAACTAAAAACATTCAGAGGGTTAGACGGGATTTCTAACGTGTTACAGTTTTTAAGATGGACTGAAACATGTACACATTGGTAAAATCCAACCACTGATATATATGTATATATATTATTTTTTTAGCAGGCATACGATGTCCTGCTAAAAAAATCAAGTAATATAAAAAAAAAAAAAAAAAAAGAAAAAGCTTTTCAGTTATCAAGCGATGGAAGGATTTTACAAAATTTATATATTACAATTATACCATTAATTATTCAAATGTGTTTCAATGTGTTACTTTCATTGGATAGGTTTCAATCTATCAGGGGAAAAAAAAATTCTCAAAATAATAAAAGAATAAGGTCCATTCAGTGAGAATAAATTCACTTTGTTAATAAAACAAGTAATATAAAAAAAAAATTTTAATTCAATTCTACTACTTTTTCACCATATTGCAGAAAGTCCTTTAAAAAAAAATTTTTAAGTTTATCTGGAGCGCATCTATTCGTAGATACATGCAACTTAAAACTAAAAAAAAACTAAAATTAATTAATTAAATTTAATGAGTGAATTAATATTTGAAAAACTGTGTTAACATCTAGTGTCCTCCACTACAAGGTCAAAAAAAAATGTATTTGAACTGGAGTGGATGAATAAAAAGTATTTTATGAACGATTGAAAATGTGAACAAGATATATATAGGGAGAGTGTGAGCTAATAGAAGGAATTGAAAAAAAAAAAGCATACAGAAGGTTCGACGGGATTTCTAAAGTGTTACAGTTTTTAAGATTGACTGAAACATGCGCACATAAAGTATAATCCAACCACCGATTGTGTGGAAGGGTCAACATCCGGCTTAAAGACGGAAAGGACGAATCGATTATGTGCTGGGGGTGCCTATGCTTTGCTCAGAGCAATGTTGGAAAAAATAGTTGAATAAGTAATGCGGAAATTTTTCTTTTGATGTTATGCAATTAAACATTTTAATTATTAAAAATTAGAAATGGTGTTATTGCAGTTAAACAAGTCTTCTCTCTCTATACCTTGTGTCATCTGGAATCGGTCCGACTTGGCCGCATGCGAATTTTCCACACAATTAATGATCGAACTAATACAGGATATTCTAATTAAAGTCCCCCTTTCAAAATGCTGTAAAAAAAAGAACCACTCGTCACAATGAATTCAAATTTCCACTGAAAATACTTGAAGAAGGGGAAACGTGTATGGCATCAAAAAAAAGTTCCACCGATTTTCCCATCCAATTGGGTATGACCTTGCCTTGGTGGATGGGATTTCCACTCACAGTGTCACAACTGTTGAATGACTTGGAAGTCATTTTTTCCATCACAAAACCGAAACAATCAAGCACACTGAACACTACTGTTGGTTTAATGCGCAACTCATGCCAAATACGCTGTCATTTCGATTCAAAAATATTACTGGTAGCCGAATTTACTTTGTTAATGCCGCTTACAGCGCCATCTATTAATTCACTTTGAAACTTTATTTATCGTTTTCCCCTTCTTCAAGTATCGTCAGTTCAAATTTGAATTCGCTGTGATGAGTGATTCTTTTTTTACAGCATTTTGAAAGTGGGACTTTAATTATAATCACCCTATATACATAACTTAATATGCATATATTTTTTTTTCTGAATTTTTAATTTTTTTTTTTTTTTTATTTGGTGCGCAGTTAAAAGTAAATATCAAAAAATGATAATGATTTTTTTAATTAAATAAAAATTGCATTTTTGCTATAGTATATAATAATGCATCTGCATTGCTATTATCTGGAATTTTATTATTGAATTATTATTTATTATTTATTATTGAAGAGTAAATTAGAATATCAATGCTTTGTAATAATTTGGGTTCAAATCTAGAATAATGTAAGGAAGGAGGTCGCCAATCTTGCAACCCGGAATAGTTCGTCATTGTTCCGCCAATTTCTTTAGGGTTAAAAATATTTTGGAGGAATTCGTAACTTCTTTTTCCGAACGATAATGCGTAATAGCAATGTTTGGCGATGAGTTTTGGCGAAATAACGTTTTACAATGACACCGAACTTCGGCAGCCATTCGGTTTGTTTACTTGGCAATTTGGCATCCCAGTGAAGAATTTTGGTGGGGCCTGAATGGCCAGTGGCTAGCGCTCGGTACCACAGGCTTCGGGTTCGAGTCCCGGCTGTGCCATGGATGTTTGTAGTGGTTCGAATCCACTTTAAACCGTAGGTCCCGGTCTAACGATCGTAGAGCGTTGTTGAGAGTGACATATTAAAAAAATAAGGAAAAATTGACTGTTCGTATATATAGTGATTAGGGGATTATAGTCCTTGTTGCTTCACATCCCCATATACCACTTCATGCATCATCAAGAATTTTGGTGTAATATCATTTACCGCTAAAACTACCTGGTGCATTCATTTCTATGCTTACGTGGCATCTTGGCGATGCATTTGGCAAGAAGGATTTTTACCATAATTTATTCTTATAGCAGTATCATTTTGTGACTTATTTCATAACTGTATTAGTGCTTCATGACTCGATAAAAAGTACTTTTATGTATATATTTTAAAATTCAAATATACTGATGTAAAAAAATTAAACTTGCATTCGTCTAATGGTATTCCATCCCTGAAGGCGAGTTTTTTAAAATCTCTAACTTCTCATTCAGCAGCAGAAGTATTTCTTTTCCCTATTTTTATACATTGGATTATTTTATTGTTGTTGTTGTACACCAATAACAACAAGCAGTTTTTTTTTTTCAGAATAACTACTCATTATTTTCCCTTATTTATTATGGAAAAATGGGTTTGTTGTATATCTTTTCAGTATAAGTTGAAGTATTTTGGACTGGATCAAATGACGCATAGGAGGTATCACTGTATATATCTCAATATATCATATATATTGTATCGCAATACATACAATACATATTGGATACAATAACTACACATACAATGCATATTGAAATACAATACGGATACAGTGGTACCTCATGCCTTGATCCGTTCCAAATACTTGAACTTATACCAAAGAGGGCGTATAACAAACGAGTTATACTATATATATTAAGATACAATACATAGTGATTGCATGTTAATGTGTACTGTATGTACTGCATCTCAATAAATGACCGTCACTCAGGTCATTTTTTTTATATATTTGTAACACGTATTTCTTTTCGATCACCAGGAGCCCCGCGTGGCAGTGCTCCCCCGTGAAGTGCGAGAGCCACTGCCAGCAGGTGCTCGGGCCCCAGGGCTGCCCCACGTGCAAGTGCCCCTCCTGCACGCCGCCCCGATGCGCGGAGGGATGCTGGGTGGACACCAGCGCCAAGCCCTGCCCCACCTGCATCTGCGACAGGCACCAGAGGAGATGTGAGTACCTCTTCTGCGTCTAGTTTTAGTTTGGTAGATTAGAAAAAAAAAAAGATTCATAAAATTTTTTTCGCCTGGTGCTGGACTAAGTGCAACTGTATGTGTCCTTCCTAAGTATTCTCCAATAATTTATCCTTGAAAACATTATTTCCACAGACGCCGTACAACTGAATGTGTTCAGCGACCCTTTCTGCCGGACGCTCAAGTGCGGGCCCCGATGCGAGAGGGCCCTGGCCCCCTCTTCGCCAACAGAGCGGTGCCCCATGTGCCTGTGCAAGGGAAGAGCAGGTGAGACTTTCACTTGATTGGAATGATTTTGTGTCCGAAAGATTTTTTAAAAAATATTGTGTGGCCTTCCTGAAATTTTCACTACGAAGTAAACAAGTAATATAAAAAAAAAAAAAAAAAATCGCCATTTGCAACACCTCTTCTCCCGAATAAGACAAAAAAGGAAGATAAAAACAATACATTTTACCTATTTTTTATATTACTTTGGACAGAATTATGACTGAAACTGTTGTACAAAAATTATTTGATTATAATAAATAGTTATTTAAGTACAGTTAAGGAAATATCTTGATTAAATAGCACCAATATAGGAAAATTTTCTGGTGATGGAATTTTAATAGGAAGAATACTAGATGGCGCCACGAGCAACGGCTTTCCTGTTGTACTAGAAATTAACATCTTTTCATTTCGGTTTCGAACCGAAACTCAATTCCGAAAACTCCAGACTGCTACCACTTATATGTAATTATATAAATATGTAAAATTTTAACAGTTTTAAATTAAGTAAAAACAATCCATGAAAGTAGGACAATTGAAATTGCAAATTTAAAATTTATTCGATTTCGAATCAAATCTGTATATCAAATTCATTAGAATTTTTATATTAAATGGTTGTACCATGACCTGGAAAGCAGTGGTAGGGAGTCGAGAATTGTAGTCGGGAGTCGGTTTAAAAGTCCTTCATAAAAATATTCTTATTATTCCAGAATTATAAGACCAGAAGCAAAGATAGTGACATACCGAGTAAAGCCTCCTTCACACCAAGATGTTGAGCTTCAAGAAACAGAGAACAGCTACCCAAAATCAATTTTTTTATAAAAAGTTGCTGGAGCTAAATAGTTAAAAACGAGTAACAAATTAAAGGGGTTTTTAGGTAGAAATAAGATAAGACTTTTAAACTGACAAAGAGTGGTGATAAAAGTCCAAACAAATTGTAGGTAAGCCTGTGTGAATGCTGCTGAACGGTAGTGACGTCACATGACTTCGTCTAGTATAAAAGGAGTCTTTGCTGAGAGTACTCTTGAGTCAGGAAGGATGAATTTGTGTAGACTTGAATGCGCAACTGCGCAGGTGTAGAAGCAACTTCCAGGATGAAGGGAAGATCTTGAGGATGAATGAAGGAATTTCAGTGAATTTCGAAGTATTATGGGGGTTTAGAGGTCGATTCCAATTGGTAGTGAAGCATGGGCATTTAACCTTCCTTGTGGGAAAGGAAAATTTGGCCTTTAATTAGGTTGTTTTTATGATGGATGAGAAGATGAAGGAATGTTCTTGATGTTTCCTGGATGAAATCTTCTAATTTTTCGAATTATATTATTGCGAATATACCAGTAGGTAGCGATTGCTAGTAGGTTATTACAAGGTAGGATACCAGTAGTTTAATGCGAATATACCAGTGATAATATGAAGCATTTCGTTCAGCAAGAATTGAATCGTAAGACAGCTGAGAATCAAAATTTTTAAATTGTCCCCATATTGGGGCGTAGCAAACACAAAAGGCAATTGAAAATTTTGAAATTGAAAATTTTCAATTCAATTCCCTCTCCCCCTCCCCAACAATTCAAAATTTTGAATCGTGCCGATATTGGGGTAATATGCACAAAATAAGGTTCCAGTTATGACTACGATCCTCATTGGCTCAATCCAAGTCACGTGACGCGTCAGGCAAAGGGCGTACCGGTTCCGAGTTCCAATGTGATTTTAAGAACCACTAAACCTCCACATCTCAAAGTTAGTTAAGAAATTTGCACAAATATTATTGAATAAATGCAAAAGAAGTTATTGAATAGGAATATAAAAAAGAAAATAAAACAATTTAAAAAAAAATCTCCTGCTTGAGGACAACTAAAGCAAGAGATCGAAAAGCAAAAGCTATCGGTACAATTAGATCTCCGTTACACGATGCACCCCCAAAAAATAAATAATAATAATAAAATTATATGGTGTAAAAAATAAAACATGGCATTTACAGAGGATGCATCACAATAGGTGCAAGTAAACACAGGTAAGACGCGTCAAGCCCTTGAGGATTAAAAGTCGGCCAACTTCCTTTCGGGCGTTGAGGCTTGTGATGGGCCAAACTCTGTACGTTTCACTCCTGTGTGTGAAGGAGGCTTAAATGTCGTTCTCATCACTGAGGCGTACAAAAAGCTTCCTTGAATCAGCAATGGAAGAAGGATCTTATAGCAGCCATTCTATTATTAAGATTTAACGTATTCCTAGAGGCCTGAATGGCCGAGTGTCTAGAGCTCGGTCCCACAGGTTTCGAGTTCGAGTCCCGGTGGTGCCATGGTTGTTTGTAGTGGTTCGGAATCCACTTTAAGCCGTAGGTCCCGGTCTCCTACGACTGTAAGAGCGTCACGGAGCAGAAGTCAGACTTCTAATTACGGGTGCTCCATCAGAACAGAAGCTGCGCCCCTCTTCCCTCCTTCCATGAGGGATAAGACAACAACAACAACGTATTCCTAATATAGCATGTCATTAAAATGTACCATTTTCTGATGTAAATGAAAATAGATATACTACAACACTTTGGCAAACAGACTTAATCGACAGGGACAAGTGAGACCTATTCTATGTCTTTAAAGTTGTTATAAATTTATTGTTAATGCATAAGCTGGGCTTAAAGATTTCAGTTCAATAAAAGTCATCGAATTCATTGCCCACATTTTTTCTAAATTCTTTAGTAAAGATCGTTGTACATAGAATTAGGGTTTAGCGTCAGGAGTCGCTATAAAAAAATTCGACTGAAGAGTCGGAAATGGGATGGCCGACTCCCAGTCCCTTGCTAGAAAATAGTTAAACAATGGGATGGGCCAACTCCGGCCCGCCGGAAGGTTCTATCCGGCCCGCGGACAGAATTTTAATTTGGCGGTCTGGGGCAAATTAAAAGAAATATATATTTATATATTATATATCCATCTCCTTTTCTACTTTGATGAAATATTATTTTTCTTCCTTTTCTTTCAAAGGACTATTTTTGTTCTACTCTTTTTATTCTACAACACATAAATCGACGAAAAAGCAGAAAGCACAGACAGCTTTCAACCGGCAAAGTGTTAAAAGCGGAAGTTCTTTATTAGCTATAGCTGAAGCGTTATCTCTTTCTCGGGGAGCAGACATATGAGAATACAATATAGGTGAATTAGACCTCACATGTGGTATTTTAAGCTCCAGCCAGCGGCTTTTTCTTTAAGCGCGAGTTCTAATATTATTGATTGCGTATGGAAAGATTGCGGACCTATAGCATCATGGTGAATAATGGTGAAATTATTAAAAGTACAGCGTAGGTAGTGCTTGTTTGGGCTATTCGTAAAATATTTCAAAAATAAAGTATATATATTATTGGTTAATAAATATTATGGTTATTAATATTATAAATATTTTGAAAAATTTATGTTGGCCCGCCAAACTTTTTTTTTCCTGCGATTTTTGGCCCGCGACCAAAAACGTTTGCCCATCCCTGAGTTAACCAATGGGATTTTACCTTTCAGGACAGCAGCTGACGTGCGCTGCCATGCGCTGCGAGCTGCCCTGCCGCTTCGAGCGCTTCAGCGAGCACGGCTGTCCCTCCTGCATCTGCAACCCCATCCCCTGCCCCGAGATCTTCTGTCCCCCGGGCCAGGCGCCCGTCAAGTCCGCGTGGCAGAGGTGCCCCGTTTGCCAGCCCATCGAATTCGAAGGTAAGGCTTCGTGTGGTAATGTCGAAATTAAATAATGATTATGTTTTAAATTAATTCATCCTACTTTAATAAAAATACCAAATACTAAAATAATACAGGCACTTAAAACAGCAACGAGTGATTCGAGCGATGCTTACAGTTCGACTGGCGCGTTCCAACTGCTGCGGAGAGCTTTGCTGTTTCCCACCTTCTGTATTCCTCCGCATAGCGACGTATCACCCAGCACTTTTGTATGCTTCCGCTTTGGTGGTCGGATCGCTACACTTCACATTTCACTTTTTCTCAAAGTTTCTGCACTTGTACTTTTCATGTGGAAGAAGTTCAGTGCAAAGCATACACACAATTGTCGCTTAGCTTATTCCGCGGTTGGGTTTTCCAATTACTCTATTCGAACCGTCAACGGCTGTGCACAGTGAGATCCCCCAGTTTTGCAGAAAAATTGGCGAACGACCGAGTCCGGTCGGATTCAAGCAGAATAGGCGAGAAAGGTACGTTCGGAAGGGTTTTAAACATAGAGTAGTGATAAAATAGCTGCGAGAATCATGCTAGTCAGTGGGGACAAGCGTCATTATCGTGTGACTTTTCAATCTCCACTGCCAGGAAGAGCTGGTCCCTTTTAAGGTCACTCTGCCAATAATTTGTACAGGATTGATGACGAGTAGAGACTGGTGGTACTGGATACTTAGATTATACTTATACTTAGTGGACAGAGTGGCTTAATAGGTGAGAAAGGTATGTTCGGAAGGATTTTAATGGCAATGAAAATAATTTTAATTTTTAATAATTTAAGTATTAAACTATCCAATAGCAAAAGAAAAGAATGTGTGCTACTGTATGTTACGAATGTGTCTACTACTTTAATATGTAGAAATGAAATCGAAACTTCATGCAATTTTCTCTGCCATACCACTCATACAACGCCGAAAAATCGACTTTCGGGCAGTGGGGCCATCATTGTTTGATGGGTTCCATGGGATTCTGGCATAAATTGGTCCTGCTGCAACATCAACTTGCAAAAGATTTAAGTGTAAAAAGTGTCACAATCTGCTTGATCATACAAGAGAAGTGGGGGAAAAAATCCTAATAAGGAACCTTATTCCCTTTTATGTCAACCTTGAAGTCGTTTCAAAATTAAGTCTTCATATGTATCGAATAAAATTCTTTCTTTTACTTCCGTTTATTTGTACAGTAATTTTTACTTACTTGGCGAGAGCACAAATGAAGCGCAGATTAACCACGTGGTGTCAGTAAAATTTTGTCCAGTCTTCAAAGATCTTGTGAGCCAAAAGTATTTTATATTTATTTTTTTTATCTTACAATGTGTTTACAATCTTCTTTTAAGGTCCTCCTGCCATTCAATGTTCGATGCCAAAATGTGATCCCGGTTGCACCATCGACTACTCGACCAAGCCTTGTCCGGGCTGCTCGTGCCTAGGTGAGTTCGCCTGTCGTTGGCTGCTTTCTAATGTGAAGCATTGCAATGTAAATCTATCCGAACCACTCAGTGCAGCTACAAAATGTATTGCCATTATAATTTTTTAAAGCCATCCAGTCTCAAGGATTCGAAAACCAAACGGCAATGAAACCTTTTATGTGGCTGATTTTTATTTTTTTTAATCCAAACAAATTGTGATTGAAGATTAAGTAGTTTTATCTTCCGGTTAAAAAGTTTAAAGTTATGAAGGTTCGGAGGCAAAACGGTAATTTTTCTACTTGCCAAATGTTCGACACCGCCAAATCCATGTTCATCCATATTTGATAGAAAGAGAATAATGCACAATTAATTTATTTTTGTCCGTTAGACGATGAACTCTGTGCACTTCAAAAAAAAAAAAAAAATTTAGCAGATTTTTTTTTTTTTTTAAGTCTTTAAGCACGTTAAAGCTGAAAACGGGAAATCAATCGACAGCTTTCATGCTATACAGCAATATGTTTTTTATACAGGGTGTTTGGACGATATCGCATAAAGTGTGCAGGACCAGAATCCTCTCTCAAAGTACATAAAGCAATCCTACATCTATGACACTTAAAACTTGATGCTTAATGCAATAAGCTTTATTGGTATCCTAAGAAACTGCAAAATGAAGAAGAAAAAAAAAGCATTTAAGAAAATAAAAATTAAGATTATAGCCCAAGCTTTGCGAAATGAGAAACCATTTAAAGAGAGATGGGTCCGTTATGCAAATGAACAGCCATCTTGCTTGGAGCTATCGAGAATCACCGCATACTCATAATGTATTCCAAGCGGGAATATTGCAATATGTACTTTAGGTCAGTGTAGCCCAACGCATTGTGAGCAGATTGAGAAATACTGAAAAGGTTCACCTTATTAGCCTGCTGAATTGTGTACAGTTCGCCAACGTACTGCACTCGCCTGCATGTCTGTATACGAACGGTGGTCATTTTTAACACTTTACTATGCGAATACGGGCCTAAATGGTCGAGTGGCTAGCGCTCTGGCGCTCGGTGCCACAGGTTTCGGGTTCGAGTCCTGGCAGTGGCATGTATGTTTGTAGTGGTTCGGAATCCACTTTAAACCGTAGGTCCCAGTCTAACAGGATCGTAGAGCGTTGTGGAGAGTGACATTTTAAATAGGGAAAACGAACTGTTCCTATAGAGTGATTAGGGGATTATAGTCCTTGTTGTTTCGCATACCCCTTCGATTCAAACTCAATATGCGAATATCAGGCCTTATAGAGTTTTCGTTGTTTCTATTTCTATTAAAGCTCGTTTTCTGTACATCGAGTGTAACATCATACTATTTTTTTCTTACTAAAATTAAAAGTTGATAAAAACGTATTTAAGAAATTCCATAAGACAAGATAGGTTTCCACGATTTAGCAGAGCTGCCAATTGCTCATTTCTTTGGCCAGGATGCGGACACGAATGAGGTAATTGACAAATGTGCCGAAATGGTTCCGAAAAAAAAAAGGTTCGTTTTTGTTAAATAATCCCTTTCATGAATTCACAGTAACATTTAAAAGTGAATAAAATTATAAAACTAATTATTGAAATTTATTACCTATATTGTAATTATGGTTTTGAAAACAAATTACCACGCCCATGTTTGGTTACGCTAACTGTAAAAGTTCCTGTTGTTATCATAGAGGTGATAAAATAGACCGCGTCCCCTTATTCTAAAGGAACAGAAAGTTGGGATACCCATCTTCTGTCCTTTTCGAACTGGATTAACTACTACACCACATCACATCACTGTGCCTTAGAGCTGAATTGCCCTTGTACAGTTCGGCAATGATGTGGCTGAGAAATCTGGTTGGGCTCCCCAACGCTCTCTACGGCTTAAAGGTGATTACTGCAAACATCCAGGACTCGAACCCAAACCTGTGGTGCTGAGAGCCAGAGCACTAGCCACTCGGTCATCTGTCCGATCGCCGTTTGACTTTTTTTCAATGCTCTTATTTATTTTGGAAACGTAAGTATGTTAGTAGATCTTTTTTATCCCTTCTGACCAATAGCATACGTCACTCCTGACGGTGGCGATTGTAAAAATAAGTTGAGTGTGCCCTCACGTGAGGATTATGTTTGCCCCAAACTGGCTACCATAATGTTCTATTGGTTTTAAGTAGCTCACCGGTGCATTGAATTTAGTGACTGTTGCTGAAATTTGTCTGTTTCCAGGTCCACCACTCTGCAGTGCTCGATGCCCAAATGCGATCCCGGCTGCACCATCGACTACTCCACGAAGCCCTGTCCCAGCTGCTCCTGCCCCTCAGGTGAGATGTGTACCATATACTGAATCTGTAGCCGAGCTGTCTATCGTCAAGCTATCATCGCATATGTTAAATTACAAAATAAAATAGCTTGAGGGGTACGATAGCTGATGATATGAGAAATATGTTTCTTTCAAACAATCAACACGCATACGTATGCGTTAATATTCTATTACTCATTATCATCAGTGGCGCAACAACCCCATGGCGGGCCGAAGTCGTCTGCCTATTGACAGATTTCTACACCGGAGGTAGGGTTGTCAGCTCATTACACACCACATCCCATCACTGTGCCTTAGAGCTGAGTTGTCCCTTTTACAGTTTGGGAAGGATGTGGGTGAGAAGAAGTCTGATGACTCTGTGACGCTCTACGGTCATGTGAGACCGGGATCTATGGCTTAAAGTGGATTCCGAACCACTATACAAATATCCATGGCACCGCCGGGATTCAAACCCGATACCTGTGGTACCAAGAGAGCCAGAGCGCTAGCCACTCGACCATTCAGGCCCCTCATACTGTCAACAGCTGCCAATGCAACACAGATGAATTCTTACACTTTATTGAGCGTTTCAGTCCAGTTCGGATTTTCAGTTTATAAACAAGAATTTTTTATCTTACAAAACGATAAAAAAATCACACGGCATAATATCAGATGATATTGACAACCGTGCATATCAGGGTGATATCATCACTGGTGATTTTCCCTTATTCGCACGGCTACCAAAAATGGAGCTTTGTCTTGTTCAAACACAGAATTCATTCTGTCTTCGAAATTATATTTGCAGCATGTCTACGTAACTGGAATGTTTTTCTTAATTTTGATGTATCGCTGATTTTATTATATGAAAAAATTAGTTCCGAACATATAAATTTTTAAAATCTGATTATTCATTTAAGCCATCTTTGTACTTAAAATGCACAACTATACCGCAATGGTTCTCAAACAATGGAGCATGATTCCCCAGGGGCAGAGGGAGGTCATAATAGTCATATTTTTGTGTATTTTACCGATAGAAATTATACTCCCTCAGGCACATTAAAAATTGGCTAAAGTAATGGGGAGGGGCATAAATCTCAAAATGTCTAATAATAAATCATTAACTATCATAATTAAAGTAAGGTATCATTGAAATACCTTACTTTAAATGTAAAAAAATCACAAGTAGCATTATTTCTTTAACAACAACGTATTTTTCTGGCCGTTTTCTAATTGGTTTCTATTCTGTCGCAAGTCCCCAGGTAGTGCTGGAAGAGGCTGTTTTCTTTCATGTTAAAATGCAGAAGTCAGAATTATTTATCATGAACAATCACAGTTTGGAAATTATTAATCAATGGAACTTTTAAGACTGCTAAACGCGAATGTCAGCAGGGACAGCGAAGTGGAGGAGAGTTGGCATTTCACCGAAACTGATACTATTTCGAAAAAGTTTACAAATCAATCAGTTTTCAACTTATTGCGTTATTATTCCTTAACTTCATAGTTTGTTTTTCTGTCTCACTCTAAGAGGTTCATTTCTTTGGCATCCGTAATGCTAGAAATATATAATGTACAAAAAAAAGGAATAGTTGAATACTATAAATTCAGAGGGTGTAGAAAAAAATTTTCAAAAATAAACTTTCGCTTTGAGAGTTGTTTGTTTGCTAGACCACCAATACAATGTAGAGGCATTGACGGTCTTCCAGTTTCCGGTAAAAAGAGAAGACGTGAAAAAACTCCGCCGGAGAATGACCCATGCAACCGTCATTTTATTCAAATCAGTGTTAAATGTAATTTTTTGTTGGAATCATTATTAATAAAGAGGAAATCTGAAAATGGAATTAAATGGATCCGCATGGTTGACTATCGTCTTAAAAGTGCAGCAGCACCTCAAAGATTCTGGATAATCGATTCCACATATTCCCGGACTGTTTGAAACCGGATTATTTAAAGAATAAAATGTAAACAAATAAATTATATCTGATTCAAAAAAAGGAATGTCTTCCATTTTTCAGTAATAGAACGATATTAATAAATTAAAGTGTCTCTAAATATTTTATTGTTCTCTAAAAATTTCAATGCACATTTTCATACTTTTCTCTCTCTTCTCTCTCTCTCTCTCTCCCTGCATAAATTTATAGCAACAAACTGTCTGTTTACCATTCGGTGAATCGTAACATTATGTTCTGTATTGTGTCCTACAGCTGCTGATTCTCCTGCAGGCACTCCAACTGAGTCATCGTTGTCCTACCCTTCCGCATAGGGTTGTTTATATTCGCCAATAAATGTTCCATTACCAGTTCATTAGATTGTATTCAATGCCCTCAATTAAGTTAACAAAATCTAACTCTTTGAAACGTTGCTGATTAGTTTAAATGTTACTATGTTATGTAGAAACATTTCATATTTTAAGTTTGAAAACCGATTTGCACAATGTAATAGGATACGTTTCCATTTGACTTCTGTCATAGTGCTAGTTTTTGGTTCAATTACTGAAATGTAATGACGAATTTACATTCGGGCCTATTCAAGATGTATTTATTATATCTACAACGAATAAACCCACCCCACCCAAGTAAAATTGAAAAATCGTACCACATAATATTATTTTTTTATCTTTTATTATTATTATTATTACTACTTTTTTTGAGATTTAAAAAGTGCTGTAATGAATCGAACTGTGTTAGGTATTGCTGCATGAACATTAGAGAGTTTTTGAATAACGTTTTTTTTATTGTCCGATATTTTTTCTTCCTAGCGCGCATGCTCATAGGAAACATTGTACCTATTGCGCATGCGTATCTGTAATATTGCATTACTGAGCTATTCCTATGAGCATGTGAGCTAGGCAGAAAAATATCGGACGATAAAACAACGTTATACAAAAAACTCTCTATTTTCTCAAACGATAATTGTTTTAATTGTGCAAACGATTTTTTATAGGTCTTCCTGAAATTCAGTGTGGCATTCCGAGATGTGATGCCGGCTGCACCCTCGACTCGTCCACGAAGCCCTGCCCCTCCTGCAAGTGCCCAGGTGAGATCAAAAGACCCTTTCAAAAAGTGATTTTGGTCTTGGTTCCGAGATCAATACTTTTTACTGACAGCCTGGTCAGCAATGTCTTTTACATTAAATTCAAAAGAATTAAAGTTTTTTGTTTTTTTTTTAATCAATGATGCAATCGCCATCGCTATCAACAACCTTTTCCCATCCAGTGTGCAAATGTTCAATGCTGGATTGATAAAAATCAGTTGGTTTCGAAGCAAAATATCTGAAGTTGGCATTTTTGATATCACTGAAATTTTCAAAATAGTTTTAAGTGTTGTGGCAATCGGAATAAATGAAAATCTGATGGTGCAATGTCGTGAGAATATAGGGAGGGGGGGAGTCAGTACCTCCTACTTCTATAGTACCTATTTTTTTCCAGTGTGGTCTTGCATTATCATGTTGCTTAATAATCCTTTTTCTGTTGACAATCACTGAGCACTTTACAAATAAAAAGTGATTCACTCGATCCAGTTGTTTACAGTAAAAGTCTACATTCACAGTGTGTCCAGGTTTCAGTACTTCAAAATGAACTATTCCACCAAACACTCAATAGAACTTTTTTGGTACTTAATCCTGGATTATTCAGAAGAGTGTCACTGTCTTTTGCGTTTTGGATTATTGTAGGGAACCTGTTTTCCATCTCCAAGGATCAAGCGATCCAGCAACCCTTCTGTATAGTGTTGCTGAATGAATAAGTTGCATAGGGTGGATAGGTTAGACCTGTTACCAATCTGCTGCAAATGTTATTGAATAGTCGACCAAGGTTGGTTAAGAGTGTTTGACAATCCTTCGATTGTTGGAGGCGGATTTGCTTCCATTTCAGCTCTCAACACTAAAATTGTTGGTTAAAAATTGTTTGTCTTCCTGATCGATACCAGTAACCCGAGTGGAAAATCATATCGCATAACATTATTATTATCATTACTTTTAAGATTTAAAAAAAAAATGTTGTAGTGATTCCGGACTGTGTTAGGTATTGATGTATGTACATTTTCTCAAACGATAATTGTTTTAATCAAACGATTCTTTACAGATGTTCCTGAAATCCAGTGTGGCGTGCCGAGGTGTGATGTCGGCTGCACCCTAGACTCATCCACGAAGCCCTGCCCCTCCTGCAAGTGCCCAGGTGAGATCAAAAGTCCCTTTTCAAAAAGTGATTTTGGTCTTGGTTCCGAAATCAATTCCTTTTACTGAAAGCCCGGTCAGCCATGCCTTTTTTATACATTAAATTCAAAGAAATGAGATTTTCCCAAATTCTTATTTTTAATCAACGATTTAATCACCATCGCTATCAACAACCTTTTCCCATCTAGTGTGCAAATTTTCAATGCCGGATCGATAAAAATCAATTGGTGTTCGAGCAAAATATCTGGAGACGGAATTTTTGATATCATTGAAATTCTCAAAATATTTTTCAAATAGAAATTGTGGTGGCAATCGGAGTAAATGGAAAACCTGATGGTGCTATTAGAGAGAGTAGGGTGGGTGAATCAGTACCTTCCACTCCAATGCATTTTTTTTTCCTGCGTGATTTTCCATTATCATGTTGCTTAATAAATTTTAAACCTTCTTGAACTAACTACGAATTTTAATAAAGCAGTTATATTTATTGACCAATGCAATTGCTTCTGGATGGGCTTCAGTGGATTCCCAACCATTGCGGGGTGCCTGGAAATGAAAAAGCCGACCTCTTGGCCACAAATGGTTGTAAGTTATCACAGCCACAATTTCCCTTATCCTTTCATTAATCTAGTTCTGAGGTAAAGAAGAAAGCATATTGACCCTTAAAACAAACTCACAAACTTCTATCAACTGATAAAACGTGAAATAGACTTGTTTCATCACCCCTCCCAATTAACTTGCCCCGTGCAGTTTTTACAGCAAATTTCAGACTCTCGACAGGACATCATTTTCTTAATAATCACTTGCACCGCATGGGTGTAGCTACTGTCCTCTGTGCTCGTCAGGTGAAGCCATGGACTTTTTATATTTGACAACATGCACTGCACTTGATTTAATGACTTTTAACTCTGACAACTTTACCAAGGATAAATTTTATTGGGCTGCTAGAGTTCTTATGGCAGATATGGCTACAGTTTGATGTAGGAAAAAAAATGTTGCTTAATATTCCTTTTTCTGTTGACCATCACTGGACACTTTTTAATTAAAGATTTATTCACTCGATCCAGTTGTCTACAGTAAAGGTCTGCATTACCGGTGCTTCAGTATCTATTCCACCAGACACTCAAAAGCACTTTTCAAGTACTTAATCCTGGTTTATTCGGAGAGAGTCACTGCCTTTTGCGTTTTGGATTATTATAGAAAACCTGTTTTTCACCTGCAGGTTTTCTCCTCCTGCAATTTATTCACCAACAACCCTTCTGTATAGTGTTGCTGAATGAATAAGTTGCATATGGTGGCTTTGTTTTCTTCGGACAGATTATGCGGGACCCAGACACCAGCTGCCAATAGGCTGCAAATGTTCTTGGATAGTCAACCAAAGCTGGTTAAGAGTGTTTGGCAGTTCTTTTTGGAGACACATTTGCTTCTACTTTCGTCCTTAAAGTTGTTGTTGGTCTTCCTAATCGACACCAGTAATCCAAGTTGAAAATCATGTCGCATAACATTATTATTATTATTATTATTTGAAATTTAAAACAATATTGTAGTGAATCCGGACTGTATTAGGTATTACTGCTGGTGCATTTTCTCAAACGATAATAGTTTTAATTGTGAAAACGATTTTTTATAGGTCTTCCTGAAATTCAGTGTGGCATTCCGAGATGTGATGCCGGCTGCACCCTCGACTCGTCCACGAAGCCCTGCCCCTCCTGCAAGTGTCCAGGTGAAATCAAAAGTCCCTTTTCAAAAAGTGATTTTGTTCTTGGTTCCGATATCAATTCCTTGTATTGAAAGCCCTACCAGCGATGTCTTTTTTTATATATATATATATATATATATATATATATATATATATATATATATATATATATTTAATACATAAATTTCTTTATAGTAACGAACTGTCTGTTTACCATTCTGCATAGGGTTGTTTATATACGTACGTCAATAAATGTTTCATTAGGTTGTATTCAATGCCCTCAATTAAGTTAACAGAATCTAACTCTTTGAAACGTTGCTGATCAGTTTCGGCTATGTTTAGAAACATTTCAGCCAATTGAGTTTCACAACAGAGGATTTGCACAATGTAGTAGGGTATGTTTCCGTATGACTTCTGCCATATTGCTTGTTTGTGATTCATTTAAGGTGGAATCACTGAAATGTAATATCGAATTTACATTCCAAGTATGATCAGGTGAGATCAAAAGTCCCTTTTCAAAAAGTGATTTTGGTCCTGATTGCGAAATCAATTCCTTTTACTGATTCCCACTCTGAAAATGTCAGTTAGATTTGATTCCACGGCTCTAGACATGTCAACGTGTTATGAATGCCTGTGCAACGTGCATAGCAACATCTTTCCAAGTGTATTATACGGAAAAAAGGTTCGGCCGTCTCTCATTGTCTAAAAGAAATGTCGGAAACTTTGTGTTGTACCTTCTTTTTGTCGGACAATTCTTTTGTACCTTTGAACCATCTATTTTCTTCCCGATGCCCAAATATCAGGGATCGAAAAGCAATGTCTTTTTTTACATTAAATTCAAAGAAATGAATTTTTGACAGATTTTTATTTTTAATCAGTGATGTAATCCCCATCGTTATCAGCATTCCGAAATCAATTCTTTTTACTGAAAGCCCGGACAGCAATGTCTTTTTTTTTAATTCCTTCTATTAGCTTCCTATATATATCTTGTTCAAATTTTCAATCGTTCCTAAAACACTTTTTATTCATCCACTCAAGTTCAAATACATTTTTTTTTTTGAACTTGTAGTGGAGGACACTGGATGTTAATACAACTTTTTTTTCAAACATTAATGCATTCATTAATTTTAATTCATTACTTTTAGATTTTTTTTAGATTTAAGTTGCATGTATCTACTAATAGACGGCGCCAGATAAGCTTAAAAAATGAATGAAAATTAGTTATAAAGGACTTTCTGCAATATAATGGGGAAAAAAGTAGGAATTGACTATAAAAAAAAAAATTTATATTACTTGTTATACTTAAAATTCAAAGAAATAAATTTTTGACAGGTTCTTATTTTTAATCAATGATGTAACCACCATCGTTATCACCAACCTTTTCCCATCTAGTGTGCAAATTTTCAATGCCGGATCGATAAAAAATTAATTGCTTTTCGTGCAAAATGTCTGGAGAAGGCATTTTCTTCGTAGCAACGAATCATCTGAACCATTCGATGAATCGTGCCATTATGTTCTGTATTGTGTCCCAGTTGTTCAGCTGCTGATTCTCCTGCAGACACACCAACGCAGTCATCGTTGTCCTACCATTCTGCCTAGGGTTGTTTATATACGTCAATAAATGTTCAGAGATCCAGTTCATTAGATTGGTTTCAATGCCCTTAAATAAGTCAACAAAATCTAACTCTTTGAAGAGTTCTTGTGGATCAGTTTCCACTATGTTTAGAAACATTTCAGCGAATTAAGTTTCAAAACCGATAGAACCGATTTGCACAATGTAGTGGGATATGTTTCCAGATGATTTCTGTCATATTGCTTGTTTTCGATCCATTGAAAGTGGAATCACTGAAATGTAATGGCAAATTTACATTCAGCCCTATTCAAGATGTATTACATGTGAAATCGCATCGCATAACATTATTTTTTAATCTCTTATTATTAGTAGTGCTTTTTTTTTTTTTTTTTTTTTTTTTTTTTAGCTTTAAAAAATGCTATAGTGAATCCGGACAGTGTTAGATATTAATGCATGTTCATTTTCTCAAACGATAATTGTTTTTAATCGTGCAAACGATTCTTTACAGATTTTCCTGAAATTCAGTGTGGCGTGCCCAGGTGCAATGCCGGTTGCTTCCTCGACTCGTCAACGAAGCCCTGTCCCTCCTGCAAGTGCCCAGGTGAGATTGGAAGTCTTTTTCAAAAAGTGATTTTGGTCTTGGTTCCGAAATATTAACTATTGTTAATATAGATATTTTCAGCTATTCATCATTTAAATAGGAAGTACTTTTCAACAACAACAAAATCGTAAATAACTTCTTTGGAGGGGGATTTTTTTTTCTACATTAAATTGAAAAAAAATTTTGACAAGTTCACACAATTGTCACAATTTTAACCCAAACACCGGCTACCAATCTGTTGCAAATGTTCTTGGATGGTCGATCTAAGTTGGTTAAGAATGTTTGACAGTTCATCGATTGTTTTTGAGGCGGATTTGCTTCTACTTTCCCCGTAATACTAAAGTCGTCGGTCTTCCTGATCGATACGATTCGAAAAGATCAAAATTACTGTATCTGAACTGAGAAAAACACCTTTGACGTTCACGAACGTCTAATGCTCAGGGAAAAAATCGTAAATACTTTTATTAGCAAACTGCTGCTTTACTAAAGTTGCGAACCTCAAAAATCATACATGTCCGGATATGTACTTGGCCATTTCACGCAAAATTGAAAAAAAATAATAATAATTAATTCGATTTAACTATTTACAAGTAATATTAACCTAAGAAATTTTCTTCAGCACGATGAGTTAATAAGCAAATATTGACATGAGCAGAAATGGCATTATTCACTGGTCCCCATAATAGAACGCGATACTTTTCTGTCCTCACGACGACTGTTGACTTCAATCATGGAATGAAAAATGTTAATTAATAGGCGCTGGTCAATCCACTTCCAACCGACTCGTAACCCAGTGGCATAAGGGTTCGGATTCGAACCCATTTGTTGCAGTCACTGCTTTGAGATAAGAAGAGACTCGATGACGATTGTGACAAGCATGTGGATAAAATGTTTCGCTGGTCTCGTGAGAATGATCTTTTCGATGGTTTCTGAGAGTTTTCTCTTATACCAATGGGGCAGGGGCAGTTTCCCTTAAAAAGTTTTCCCGAATGTAATGTCCACCCTCTCATTGTCCGTGGATGGGATGTTTGTGACATATATCAGTGTAACATGAGACAATAAAAAAAACCTTTGAAAAATTGTAAGAAATCCAGAGATTCTCTGTACTTATTATGAGAAAAAGAAAAACATTTCAACTCGAAAAAAAATAGCGGGAAAAAAATAGCACATCTACGGAAATTTGCGGACATGTGCATCTATGGTGATCTTTGATCGATTGGAATGCAATGGGATGCATTCGTTACTTATGCACACCTTCCTCTCCAGCCACCCCCCACATCGAGAGCTACTGAAACTTATCTCTAAAAAAAATGTCTCATTTGAGGTTGGTATCTCAGAAAATCAGTCATTCCCCTCACGACCACAGACGTGTGATGAGGGGAGGATGGGGGCTTTCCGGCAGGACTTTTAGAGGTAACTTCTCCGTATTTGCTTGTCGAATGAGAGAAAACTCGTTAATTCCCGACCAGGCAGCTTGACTATCGATGCGAGAGGAGTTATACAAGCATTGTCACAATCGCCATCGTGTCTCCTCATTTCTGAAAGGATTGACTGCAACAATTCCACCAGCGGATTCGAAACTCGATTCTCCAGTACTCTAACTTCGCATGTAGGCATCCATATGACATGGAAACTGAAGGCTTGCCACTGTCCTACTTGAATGAATAAACGAGTTTTTAAGGGGTAGGACATGGACGTGGTTCTTCTTCATCCCCCCCTCGCCTTCCTCCTCCTCCTCCTAATCCAACCGACTTGATCGCTTTCCAATTTTCCACGCGATCGGTGGTCTAACTATAAATACATGAATATGTCAACTTATATACACAGTCCAGTCACATTAATGTGAACACCTGTCAAAAGCCAGAATATGCACTCTTGTATATCCTGGCTTTAAGTGGGAGTGTGAAATGTGGTATTAAGTGGAATTCTTTATATACACTCCACTGCAATGTGCCGCCACCTGCCTTTTGTGATGGGTTATTTCACGTTGACGTCGAAAGTAGGCGGTGGTCACATTAATGGGACTGGACTGTGTATATATTCTCATGTATTTAAATTATATACATGTGAATAAGTAGATATACTTATTGTATTTATAGTTATGTACATAGAACACCGATATATACTTCCATATTTATGTACATAGAACACCGATATATACTTCCATATTTATATATATAGAACATCGATATAATACTTCCATATTTGTATATAGACCACCGACATATAATTTCCAGTCACGGATGTGCCTACTATGCACAGTTTTGGTATGAACTGAACTGCAGGAATTGAATTCGAAACATTGAATCGTACTGAGCACTCACTTAATTCCCAAACGGGCTTTAAAGACATTCGCAAACGAACGTGATCCACGCAGACAACAAACATCCAGAATGGTATTTAAAAATAAAAATAAAAAGCGACGCTCTTCTGCATGAATGATGGAGTAACGGGAATCCACAGCTCCTGTCGTCTGGCAGGAAGCCGGGGAAATACGCCGCGAAATCGAGAATTGTTTTTATGTTTAGCAGCATTTCAAATCGCCTGAATGGCAAGACACCTGGAGATTCACAGTGCTAGTTAAAAAGAGACAAATTCACGCCTATCTGCATAACTGCTTTGCATAGTAACTTTCACAGCGAAATTAAAATGTCTTTGAATTTCCTTTGAGTGATTTCCTATTCCATCAATGCATCCGGTGGGAATCGGTTGTATAATAGAAAAAAAAAAAAAAAAAAAAAAAAACATGCCCCGACCTTCATAAAAATAAATGGAGAGTTTCAGTCGTGGTTCGTCCAGTTAAATATGCAATCGACAAGATTTTATTTCATTAATATCTTGTTTTTTCATTCATACACATTCTTTATACGAGTTGAAACATAACGGACGCTAACCTGCCGCAATTTGCAAATACCCAAATTGAGATCGATTTGCAAAAGATAAGTGAAAGAATAGATAAAAAAAATATCGCACTAGTAAAATAAATGTTTTTTAATGATTTCATTTCGTTTATATTTGTATATTTTTATATTTCATTTTTAGTATTATATATTAAAGAAATATGTAACACTAAAATTGAAGTATAAAAAATATACAAATATAAACGAAATGAAATCATTAAAAACATTTAATGTGCGTTTAATGTCATTATTATTATTCTATTATTTATGTTTACCTATAAGAATAATAGCAAACAGTAGTGGGTCTAAATCTGATATGAGGATATATCATTTTATATGCGGCCCGCGGAGTTAGGATGCATTTCCAAAGTGGAGCACAAGATCATTTGGGTTTACAAATTATTATAGTTTAAAAACACTAAAAAACATGCTTTTAGAGTTAATCAAACTAAAAAGTAAAAAAAAAAAAAAATTAATAGTTTAAAAAAACAAAAAAAAAAAAACACGCTTTTAGAGTTAATCAAACTAAAAAGTAAAAAATAAATTAATAGTTTAAAAAAACTAAAAAAAAACACGCTTTTAGAGTTAATCAAACTAAAAAGTAAAAAATAATTGTTTACACAAGAATAAAATTGCTGACGAGAAAATGAATGTCACTGTTCTAAAAGCGTGGGGTGCGTTATAATTTTTCACTAGTTTCATTCCGAAATGCACAGTTAGTTTAAAAATGTCATGCAAAGCACCCCACACTTTTAGAACAGTCATTTTATTCTTGTGTTAACGGTTATTTTTTACTTTTTAGTTTGATTAACTCTAAAAGCGCTTTTTTTTTTTTTTTTTAAACTATTAATTTATTTTATGACTATATTTACTGGTGTAACATGTTTACATTTTCTAACTATACGAGATCTGAGAAAAGAAGCCAAGCGGCGATGCAGCGCCCACTCTGGTACGAAAGGGACTGGAGATGTTTGCCCCAACTTTTTGTTCAGCCAGAGTAAGGGGTCTCCAAACTTTCCAGCCTTAGGGCCATACGCCTTACTCCAGTAAGTACCAAGGGCCAAAACCGTTTTAATTTTTCTGCCATTATCTATAATTTCTAGACCAGTCGCCGAACACGCGCTCTGAGCGAGTATACGCTTGCTAACTACAAACTATTGTCAGTGAAAAATTACAATAGAGAGTTTTTGCACACCGTACGTTAATTACCGTTGGACGGCCGTTAGCTTTTTCTCCCTAGCGCGCATGCTCAAAGGAAACATTGTACTATTGCGCATGCCTATCTGTTATATTGCACTACTGCGCATGCGATTTGAAAGCATTTCAAATAAACATACATGGCTACCAACTGATGAGTAGACGAGTTGACTAACTGTGAAACACGGAAAGTAGAAAATAAACGCTATAGACTTCATTTAAATAAATTAAAATATTTTTCAGATTAGTCTAGGATCTTGTACAAAGAAAAAATGTGAAATGTGCGAGCAATTAATCTTAAATAAAAATACTTTTTTTTTACTTATCAGCTGACTCATCAACGATGATGCAACGGACATACATATACGATCTTCTACGAATCACGAAAGTAAGTTGTCCAGTTTATTTGTTATATTAAAAATATTCTATAATGTAGTTTAATTTCTTAACATAACTATATTTAATGCTAATTAATTCTAAAATTCTCATGATAATCTGTTTAAACTTAATCAATTTTCACTCATATATATAAGTATATTTTGTAGTTAGATAGATACTCAAACATCATTATAGGCAAAACTTATGTTATATGAATGAAAATCGATTAAGCTTTAATAGATTATCATGGGAATTTTAGAATTAAGTAGCATTAAACATAATAAAATATACTATTATTTATATATTAAACTACATTATAGAATATTTTTAATATAAAAAATAGACTGGAAGTTTACTTTCGTGATTCTTAGATCGTATATGTGTCTTTGTTGCTCGTTGATGATTCCGCTGATAAATAAAAATGTTTCTTTAATTACATCTAAACACAGTTCTTCTAATACAAGATCCTAGACTAATCTAAAAAATAATTTAATTTATTTTAATTAACTGTTTAATTTCTGTTAATCCCGTTTCCTAATACGTTTAACTCCTTATCCTTTCATCAGTTTTATTCGAATTATATTACGAATAGTTTTTAATTTTTTTATTGTATATTGATCTATAAACATTAAGATTAATTTACAGAGAAGAATTCCCCCCCCCGAATAATATTCCAGATCATTTGGATTATTCATGTATATAAATTTTAAGATGTATAAAATAATTTTTTCAATTTACAGGAGTGTGAGAATTCACCCACTCCTCCATTTTTAATAATAAAGATAATGGCAACTAGAAAATAGTTTTTCACAATTTGATTTGTTTTATAAATTACATTCCCTTAACAGGCCTTCGAGAATAAAAATATATATCAATTTCAGAGTGGAACATTAAATGATATAATCACTGTTTACATATTCATATCCATTTTCATGACATAGATGGTAGATTGAGTCAAATAATAAGCTAATGTACCACTAAAAAAATCATTTGCCAAAAAAAGTATTTGTTTACTAGCAACTAGATTGCTATTTCTTTTGTATTGACATGTCTTTGGTGAACAATTTCATTACTAATTAAAAAGATGTATGTGTATATTTATTTTACAACTTCTTTTAAATTTTGATTAAATTACTTATTATTTAGATATAATTTTGTGCAAGTTTCTTGTATTTAAATATTTCAGATTATATGAAGCAATATTTTTTAAATGAACATTTCTTGTAATGTATAACAACTATGAAAGAGATTTAAGAAACCTGAATTAATTTTAATTTTATTTTTTTTAATTCATGACATACTTTAAAAAACAGATTAGTAAAATTTTTGAAAATCTTTACATAATTATGATGAAAATGTTAAAATTAATTCCTACAATATGCATTTCCTTAAATAAAGAAAATGTTCTAACAAAACAAACAAATTTATTAAGAAACAATATAGTAAATTTATTTACTCTTGCAATTTATTATAAAGGTGTATAAAATAAATTAATAATTTCACATGAAGCATGCAAGAAAAAAAAAAGAAAATTGTAATGATTCAGTTATATATTACTACTTAACTTTTAGACAGCAGAAAGATTTTTAAAGAAGTTAAAAATTATTAACTCATACCATTACAAAAAGTCCCCATAAAAAGAGAAAAATTATAAGAAATGAAACAGAAAGTTGTAATCCAAAAAAGACAAACAAATATAAAATTAAATCAAATCTTTAAAAAAGTAACTAATATTAAGGATGAAAATGAATAAAAACATATTTCTTGTTATATGTTGTTTTCTTAAATAAAGAATAATTTTCAAAATAAACAAGCAAATTTATTTAGCACTTATTTTATAGTACATTAGTTTTTCTGTGTATATTTTCAATTTATTATAAAACTCAATTCAAAATATAAAAGTTCTATTCAGAAAAATAAATCCATACTAATATAATCAAGTTAAAACAGGAGGGCACAAAATGGATATATTTTATATATAGTTTATTTTATTTTTTTTAAATATTTCATTTCCAATGGCAGATTATGAACAGTTACAGCAAAAAAAGAACAACGAAAAAAAAAATGCATATATACAACAAAAACATGCTGAAACAGAGTTCATTAATCTAACACTAATGCCAAGTTGCAGATCTTTTAGCCACTAAAAAGTGTTACCAGGTGCACCACGGGAGGTAGATCTTCTGCACACCCTTTTTTTTAAATATTATACTATTAAAAATGCTAATTTTTTCATAGCAACAAATATAATTTACAAATTATTTCTTAAATAATCATATGAAATTCAAAATAGGAATAGAAAATTAAAATACCAACAGAAGCAGGTTAATAAATGGAAAATATTTCTTTAGTACTTTTAATTAGCATAAAAATAAAAGAGTTATCAAATTAAAAAATATTTTAACAATTAAAACAAATTATTTATAGCAAATAGCTTTTTAATATACTTTTAAATAAAAATTACTTTGTTTGTTTGTTTTAAATTAATATAAATTTATAATATATATTCTTAAAAACTAGACATATGAAAAATAAAGTAACATTAAAATTAGTCATGTTCATTCATAGCACATTTGTTTCTAATCATCAAAACAAATTATGTTCACCAATTTTTAAGTAAAATTTTAAATTTACATTTATTATTACTGTTTTTTTAAATTGTTATGTGTATAATCTTCAATGAGCAAATGCTTTATAAGAAATTTAGAAAGAATGAATTTTTAATTCACTTTTCTTAATGATGTAGTTTAGATTTTGTGCAATTATCCAGTAAAAGCTTACTACCAATGAAACCACTAAGCATCTGTATATAATAGTCTTGTTTCATAAAAACAGAAACACAATTTTATTTTAATATTATATTTTAATTAAAAGAATGTATTTGAAAACAATTACAATTGCAATACTTTTAGTAATTTAAACAAACATATAACATTACTAAATATATATCTGAATCTAAAATCATGCAGCATTTTAACAAGTACAAATTACAGGTACAGGTTATCAATTGTTAAATAGCCTTTTGAATTACAAAAAATAGGAATGAAAAATCAATAAAAACAGATAGTTAATTTGAAAATATCTGCATAATATATTTTTTTCATTGCCATAAACATGGCAGAGAATTTTTTCAAAATTAAAAATAAGCAATTATTAGAATTTTAGTAATTGAGTAAACATGTATATACCTTTAATTGCGTTATTTAAAATTACATTATTTAAATTATTACTTACTTCTAAAGGTAAAAATATATATTTTCTGGGAATAATTTAACTGGGATTAACTTTAATCAACCTTTTATTTTCGCACTACCTTTATTCGAAATGAATAGATGTTTTAGATGGAGAGAAAAGCAGATGTTTAAATTGAAACAAAAACCACAATGCTAGTCATAACAAAGCAGCTGCAAATAGAAACGTTCTTTTTTTTTTTTTTTTTTTATTCTTTGCATGTTTTTATACTTCATTTCTTTTACCATTTCGTGCTGCCTGATTGTCACATAAAGATTAATAGCAATTATCAAGTGGAGCATAAGCATATATGTAATACATTTTGCAATTTTTTTGTATTAAAAATATATAATTAATAAAAAAATAAATGTTCTCTGACAAAAACGATTAAAATCTACATTTGTTAAATCTTTCTTATCGAGAACTGGGTATTTGCACTTCTATATCATCATTCAACTCCTCGTATTCGAGATTTTGTTTTGGCGTTGTTTTAATTTAACGGAAAAGTGAAAGCGGACGCTGTGCAAAAACTCATTTTAAGCTTCCCGTTAAATGACCGTTTCTGATGAGCGCATGCGCAGTGGTATCATGCGGGAAAAGTGAAAGCGGGCGGCTTCCGCTATGCAAAACCTCTCTATTTACATAAATTTCATTAGTATTTCTTTACAAGTGGATACCCTGCAGTTTCATTCGTGTTAATTTAGCTTTTCAGTTCTTGAACGATTTTCAGGATAAAAATCATATGTTTGATTCATTCAGTTTGATATATACATTCGAAACATCGATATACACACATGTGCGATACTCTTTACCCCGACATAACTACCGAGGGTAACCGCGGGATGTTCACTAGTTTATAATGTTAGCGGGATTCATTTCAATTACTTGATAGTTGTTATGCTTAAGTTACATTTTCTGCGTATTATGCTTGTCATTAAGTTTTACCTAGCAAGTAAATAAAATTGAATTATTATCATTCTGTGTTTTTTTATCCAACTTATTAAAGTAACAATAAGCTATTTGCTGTCGCGGGCCGCAGTTTGTAGACCCCTGATCCAGAGTAAGGGGACGCGCTCTATTTTATGACTATTCTATGGCTATATTTGCTGGTATATTAATAACAACAGCGGAACATATATTTTGCTGAATAAAGATAGTTATATTCTACCAAAGTGTGTGGTTTCAATTCAAACAGTTCAGTGTAGGTTTTTTTTATCAAATAAAATAGAAATTTCTCATTTTTTTCCCCTCTCTTTCCAGGCACATGAAATCTGTCCTGAGCTCGCCATGGCGATGATACTCATCTCTGGAAACGAGCCTTTTTCTCTTTTGCGGAAAAAGAAACACCATCTTTTGAAAGAACTTTCTGTGTTCCTCCCTAAGCATCGAACAAAATGAATTTTGCGTTCACCCGTTCTACTTGTCCGTTTTATCCTGCTGCAAATTTCTGTAAAATTCTATTTTCAATAAATGTTATTTTTTCCCCTTACGATTAAAATAGCTTATTGTCTCATTGGGTTGCTCAAATTCTCGCACTACGCGAAATAAAACGAAATCGAAGATTGCCTTTTGACAAGTGACGGATATAGGCTTAGCCCTGACATGTAAAACAGCAGAATTCATGTTAATTCCTTGTTGTTTCTTATCCCACTCGGCAGACATCTAGGCCAAGCCCACATGTACTCATGGTTGAAGGGGAAGGAAGCAGATTCTATTGTGATGGAGCACCCGTAGGTAGAAGTCTGACTTTGGCACCGTGACGCTCTACAGTCACAGGAGACCGGTGAAAATGGATTCCGAACCACTACAAGCATCCATGGCAACGCGGGACTCGATCCGGAAACCTGTGGCGCCGAGCTGCAGAGTGCTAGACACTCGGCCATTCAGGCCCATGTTAATTCCTAAATGCCATATGACGACTGGCGCGTGATTAAAAATGTAACACAATAATGAAAATAAGTGTCAAAATGAATTCTTACTGTAGGATACTATTACTAACAAGTATTTAATATAAATGAATTATTATAAGTTTGTTACATTGATATAATTACTGCAAACCTTGGAAGGAATGGATTTTTCATCTCTGTCATCACTAACATCATTCGGGTGTTCGCCTGAAATCTCAGCCAACACATGAACTTTGTTATCCTCATCTGCCTACTTTAATCATCTATTAGAGGTTTATCAGATTTCATGTTTCTTTTTTTTTTACGGCAGAACCAACTTCTCTACTACTCATGTGACGAGATTTTTTGATAACTAATAAAGCAATACATTTGGAATGGCATACCTTTACAACTAGACTCTAACCCTTACTCCACGCCAATACCAGCACCACACCATTTGCCGCCGATTGAAGCGGAGACAACATGTTAAGGCGCAAATCTTCCCACGCGAAAGCGTGGCTGGCAACTGACACATCATTACACACCATGTACTGGCACATGATTGGCTTTTTAGCATTGATACCATGTCATGTGATGGAACGTGATCAACAGCGAAATTGTTAAGACCTTATCACATTGGCTTGTTTCGTTATCTTCAGCATGAAGCAAACTGCCGCAGCCAGTCAAATAATGAGTTCATGTCAGGGCGTGCATACAAATTTTATCTTGTGTAACCCAATTGTATGAAGTATTCTATCACCCATTTGATGGGAACCAATGGGGGAGGGGTAGGGGGTTACATGACTTTTCTCCCTCTCAAAGATCATGCACATCGTAAACTTATTATATGAGTAACAAGATCACTTTGCTTCCTGCTGATAGAAAACGAAATAAGTTCACGCGCATTAATAGTCAACATCACACAAAGTTTTCCCTGATAACGTTTCAGAGATTGTTGACTGTGTGGTGTAAATTCAAAAATTCGGTGCTTAAAGCATACTTTAAATTAAAGTAATGTGTAAATAGCACATCACATCACATAGCTGATACGGCAGAGCTATTAGAAAATGAAAATATTCCGTTAATGGATAGGTCTAGACGTTTACCAGATTTAAATTGCATCAAACATGTGTGCGGCGTTCTTTGGATACATCCACCAGAAGCTATTCCTCAACTGAAAAAAAAAAAAAATTTCTAACGAAACGTAAATCCGCTCACAAATTTCAATTTATCATGTATGAACATGCACTATCGGGAGAAAGTTTAATCCGTTCTGTTCAAGTTTCTAAATCTGACAAAGGATTACATAAAACTACTCAGTTACCCTGTTCTAAAATAGATGAAAATACGAAATATAAAAATAAAAAGGTCCCTTGCTTAAAATAAAGACAATTGTATGGTTGCTTTTCATTTCCGTAATTTTGATCGCTGCAATACGATAGGCTCGAGTATTTACATATCTACTTAGATATGTGATGTGTCCATAATTAGGAATCTGCTTGTGGCTTACTCCTCACACCCACTCAAAACATCCTAAAAACCACTTTGTGCATGAGTGTTTACTTGAAATAAAAATTTTTGAAAACGAAAGTTCTCTCGCGGTGCACGAGAAGATGAATCTGTTTGCTTAACTTATATTGTCACTCATTTTCTTCCCTGGTGTTTTTGTGTGGCCACCAAGGTGCTCATGTAGCATAACAAAGTTCTGCTCCTTCCTTTTTATGTTATTCAGTAAACATAAAAACATTCAGACATGTTGTCACAGAGGTAGTTAGAATCCTGTCTTTCAAGATAAGAAACATGATGGGAAGTGAAAAACAGGACAAGAATATAGATAAGTCCCCGCATGCCGCTTTTTCAGGCAGGTGAAAAAAGCAAGTGCAGTATGAGACAGCCCAAAGAGAAAATATATAAATAATATAAATATATAAAAAAAACAGTATAATGATTACAAAAATTTTAAGCTAACCAGCAGGGAAAGGACGACTCAGAACATGTGCAAAGCCCCGATCCTGTAACGAGATCAGAATGTTGGACTAAGTCATGGAACAGGGCTGCAACGTACTAAACACAGAGAACTCTTAGATTTAATAAAAAGACAATAATCATAATAGGAAGATTTTGAATCTCAAAATTGGTTATCTCAGCAAGAAAGAATATTATAAAATTTGGAAGGCATTTTGAGAATAAATTTTTTTAACACCAGGGAGGTCAATAAAGTGACTGATATCGTCGTCATTTTGAAAACTAATGAAATTCTACATTACACTGTTACATATATATGCTCTATGGACATATATAACAAGTCTTTGAACTCTACAGAACATTACTTATCAGGAAATTTACTAACGCTAGATAGTATATGCATAATACAAAAATAAAAATGCAATTCAAATGCCTCCGCTCAAGGTTTACTCAAATATGTCTCAATACCACGAAGGATTCTGAGTTAAATTTGTAGGTGGGAGTTTTCTCTCGGAAATGATCATTACTTTCCGACATTTTCAATCTACTTATTTATTTTATTGTAGTTAAACACGTTCAGTGCAAGTAACACGAAGAGTTAACTGTCGTTTAAAGATGTCCCTCTTCAGGAGCTAATGTTCTTGGGGAAATCTGAGCTGCCTGGAATCTGGGATTTCCTATGGCATGATATTCACACGTGATCAAAAAAAAAAAGACAAACACTGCAAAATTTCCATGAAATTTTGTGCTTTCGTTAAACGGCGATGCTTATCTCGCAACGCAGTCAAAAGGGATTCTTATCCTGTACTGTGAATCGGTTTTTCCTGCGCTCCAAGCCAACTTCTTTAGGTTTTTACTGTCTAAAATTCACAAATTCTTTTAATAAAGCAAGATTGATTTTTTTTTTTTACTTTGCTTTCCGCTGTTGATTGATGCTGTTCACCTTGGTCTTATTCATAAGAATGGGATTTCTCAGCATCTGGACCATCGTTGCGAAACATTACAAATCGAAACCTGTTCGGGCTCTAATATTTTACACCCCATTATAAAAACAAAAGCAATTCATTTCTGTTTTATTATATTATTACTGGAATTTACAAGGAATCTTCGTGCAGCACAAAGTATCTCATGAGCTTTACAGAAATGAATAACAAAGAAATCAATAACAAATTTCTAAAAGCGTCAAAGAAAACGTAAATAAAAAAAAACCCTCTTCAGAACATGAAAGTGATCTAAGCAAAAGGAGTGAAAAGAATTTAAAGTCTTTACAAAAGTCTTTCCAAAAAAAAAAAAAAAAACATTTCAAGTTTTTTTAAAAAAGATCTTATGGCAAATGGTGGCTAGTATGAAATGAGACCTTCGGGGGTTCTTATTCTTGAAACAGAAAACAAAATATTCACTTCCTAAAGTGCGGTAAATCTTTTATTGGATGGATATATTAAAGAGGATGATGATTTCGCATTAAAAAAAAATCATTTATAAATTTCAATCTAACTTCTATCTATATCACTTTCAATTTATAACATATTTAATCAAAACCCCTTGCATATTTTTACCCTCTTCACCCTGCTGCATAAAAAAACGAATTTTTAAAAGTCTAATTTATCCATAGATAATATTCTGTTTCGATACAGCAACCGTTAGGTTATCAGATTGAATTCTGGCCCCGTGATTCTGTCCTTTGCAGACATTTCTGAAGGATATTTGCTCCTACAAAGTTTACCCTTCCTGTCTTCCTCTTCTTATATATATTATCTATCTATTTTTGATATTATCTACTATATACATATATATTCTATTTTTAGACGATTCACATTGGCTGCATCTTACTTTATCACTTACTATACCTTCGTTCTGGCCTTTTTGGACCTTTTCTGAACCGTTGATATCTTGCCATATTTTTTAACTACCTACTAGGTAAGACAAGAGTCTAAGGCTCTCTGGAACCAACATATTCTGTGAACCGAAAAAAAGTTCGAGAACTAGATAATATTTTGCGAAAACTGAAACTGCTTATATTCTTAAAGGCAGACAATTCAAAATGAATTACAGAGCGAGTTGAATTACTTGTTATTGGGTAATCGTCAGTTTTAGATAATATAGACAATTTATGTATAATGCATGTCAGTTTTAAAATTCACATAATTAAATGACGTGGCAAATAAATCTTTATTTTAAACAAAAATCTTCGAAAAATAAAGTTTCTCTCTGTATGTGCGGAGATGAGTTTGTAATTTAATAACTTACATTCTTTCTTCCACTCATTCTTCAATTCCTTCTATTAGCTCACACTCTCCTTATATATATATCTTGTTCAAATTTTCAATCGCTGATAAAATACTTTTTATTCATCCACTCCAGTTTAAATACATTTTTTTGAACTTGTAGTGGATGACACTGAATGTGAATACAGTTTTTCAAATAATAATTCATTCATTAAATTTAATTAATTAATTTTAGTTTTTTTAGATTTAAGTTGCCTATATCTACCAATAGATGGCGCCAGATAAACTTTAAAAAAATTAATGAAAATTATTTATAAAACACTTTCTGCAATAGAGTGAAAAAAAAAAGTATTAATTGACTTTAAAAATTTTTTTATTATATTACTTGTTTTTAGTGGACTCCACGGATAACTCATAACAGAACAGCATCATGTTCCCACAGGACAAAATAAATGAAAGCAGAAATTTCTCTTTTAACAGATACTTTCTCTGTCAGACCACTCATGCACCGTTGATGGTCACACTGTTTCTGCTACATGTTCACACGTGATAAAAAAAAATTCTTTCTTTTTTTAAAAAAAAAAAAAAAACAACTTTTATTTGCATTAGTATGTTAATGTAGTTTTCTGTTGCTCCAGTTGAAATTTTTTTTTTTTTTTTTTTTTCTTTTTGCGATTTAGACAATTTTGGTATCAATCGAAAACTACAATTTTCTCGTTTTGATTTCTGATATTACAGGTGTTTGTTAATCCTTCAAGTTTCAGAAATATTCGATGTGGTATGATGGATCAAGAAAAACTACATTTTAGGCACTTTTACACTTTATGATTTCTAACTTGATCATAATGCTACTAAAGCTCGTAAAAATTTCTGTTTCGTCTTTGGACCATCTAAAGTTATCACGATCCAAAGAGAGTTCAAAAAATTATCAGGTGACATGAATCAAAAAAACAAAAAGACCAAAGGAAGCTTCCTGACGACGTTCTGATTGCTTAAGTGATAAATGAACCAATATTAATTACGAAGGATATCGAGATATGTTGAGCGTTAGCCATGCAATAATAAAAACAAAATCTAATATATAAAATTCTCGTGTCACAGTGTTTGTTGCCAAACTCCTCCGAAACGGCTTGACCGATTCTTATGAAAATTTTTGTGCATATTTGGTAGGTCTGCGAATCGGTCGTAATCTATTTTTAAACCCCTAAGTGATAAGGGTGGCCCACCCCTAAATATTTTTAAATATTTCTTTGGCAAACCAATGTAGTGGCAACAATGTGTTGTTAATGTTTAGTTAAGCAAAATTGGCAATTTTATTATTGTTCTAAGAAAAATAAAGATGGCTGAAATTCCCGTGTCACGATGTTTGTTCGCGATGAACTCCGAAACTAACCATCCGATTTTAACTTTTTTTTTTTTTTTTTTTAAATGTGTGTTTTTGTTCCAACTTGAGAGATAGGATAGTTTTTATTCAGATTTTTTCGTATTTAATTACAAAAGTCGTTTAAAATCTACCATTGAGGCAGGCGCCAATCTTGCAAACCTGAATTTTCGCCAATTTCTTTAGGGTTGCAATTCTGCAATTAAAGGAATTCGTAACTTCATTTTCGAACAATAAATATAATGACTATTTTATTGCTATTTCGATAATTAATTGCAGAATTCTTATTTGCACTAATTTCATCGTTGGAGTAAAAAGTTTGTTTCCACCACAGACGAAAGATATACCACAATAAAAGGATGGCGCCGTGTCTCGATGCCTGTACTACATAACCGTAAAATTCTCATGTTCTGAATATTACTGTTTCATGTACTACTTTAATTTTGTGAAAATTATATTGTATGAAATTTATATTATTTCTATGAGAAATAAATCAAATGTATGTAAGTATTACCTGATTTGATTATCAATATTTTTTTTATTTTCTAAGTTTGAATTTGAATTGGAATAAAATATATTGAATGAAAAGTTGTGAATCAAAACATTGAACTTTTCTATGCTTAAAGTTTGTCAACATGTGTTGTATTTGATTAAGAATTCTAAAATGAAATGTGATCTACAAGATAATATAATATAGACAATATAATTTTAAAGAAAGATGATGAATTTTCAAGGATTTTTTTGAAAAGTGTGAAAATGAAGTAAACTCTGCAATTATTTGATATAATGACAACATTAAAATTTTATAAAAGGTATTATAATAGTTGCAAGTTGAAAATCAAGGACATTTTATTTTAAAAACTTTTGTTATTTGAAAAACAAAAATTTGAGTGATTTGAATATTGTCGAAGAAAAATTGATAAATGGTACTTTTAAATTGGAAGTTATTTAAAGAAAACAAAACAAATAAATAAGTGTTTATATTAATAAAGCAGAATTTTAAGCTCAATAACATTTTTATGTATGTACATTTGTTTTTATTTACATTTAAAAGTTGGTTTTAATTATTTTTTATTTGAATTTTTATGCATTTTGTATTCATTCAAAACACCATAATACTAATATTTCTGTTCTAAATGCTTTGAAATTTCATGTAAAAGTTTTCTTTAAATGTATGAAAGGAATAGAACATGGAAATTAACCTAAATTCATAAATTATTTTTATTTTAGTTTTAAACTAAGAATTTTTGTAAAAAAAAGTTTGTGTCGACAAACTTTAAGCATACAAAAATGTATAAATAATTGAGATATAAATTTGAAAACAGTATATTACCTACATAAGGATATTCCCAGCATAAAAATACTTGCAAAGGAAAAAAAAACTATTCATGTTTTATTTATTTTTGAATTATAAAATTTTGCAACAATATCACATTTTTGCAATGTTTATCCATATTTTAAAGAATAAATTGTATAAAGAATAGTTAAAGTTGATATTTTTATGTGAAATTCAAAGGTTTTGAATATATTTAATCAAAACGCAAAAAAGGCTAAATATTTTAAATTCAAGTCATTTTATATTAAAAAGCCTTTGCAAATAGCAGGAAGTTGTAAAAAAAAAGTTTGTCAAGCAAATTTTAACTTTTTCAAAACAAAGCTCAGAAAATATTTACAGCTTTAAGGAAAAACAAAACTATATTTTTTAATAAATAAGACTATGAACTTGATAATTCAATGGCATTTTAATATATTTACAACATTTTTAAAAGTAATATATCTAATTAAAAGTTGTTTTTAGCTTTTTCTCAGAATGAATTTTATCCTTTTTGTTTCCATGTGAAACACCATAACACAAGTAATTTTGATCCAAATGCTACAAAACTTTGTATTTATGTTTTTCATAAATATTTACAGGGAATAGACTTCTGAAATGATTATAGCTACATAAATATTTTTTATTTCAATTGTTAAACTTGGAATTACATGCAAATTTTGGAAGAATTTTGTGTCGACAGCATTTAAACTAGCACAAAATAATAAATAATAAAGATATAAATTTACCAGAGGTCTATTCACAAACTTAGAAATTTAAAAAATATTGATTTGATTTCAGGTTTTGTAACAGTATCAATTTTTGGCCATTTTTACCCTTATTTTAGCTTATAAAAATTTAAAAAAAATAATAATGAAATTTTTTTATGTGAAATCATTAGTTTTTAGATACATTCAATCCAAAAATGTGTACAAAGATAAAAAAATTCCTTCGAAGGTGTTCGTGTACCTTAAACGATCGTTTGCATTTGTATTTTATTGCGAATTTTTTTTAAAGTCTTCTTTTCTTATTATATCCCGATTTTATTTTAATTGTATTGTATTTTTCAATTATCATTTTCAGTAAACGACCACCAAAAAAATCTAACCTCAGAATCCGTGTTTCTCCCATGGGCAGCTGTATGTTGCATGCTCACGTATTCGAAAACATCGAATTTATTTATTTCGACGAAAGACAGACTAACAAGAAATAGTGTTCATCGCTTAGTTCTTAGTTAAATGAAAGTAATGATTATTAAAAATTATAATACGTAAAATAATTATAAAACAGTGTTAAAAATCAACATTATCTACCTCATTCATTAAATTAATAAAAATTAAACATTTTCTATTCGTTGAAACTTAATTTGATCTTTTCATCATTCTTTACCAATCACTTCCTTAACAATACCAATTATAGTATCTAATAATTGAACGAAATACAAGAAAGCCACAGCAACGCGTGGCGGGTCTTCTAGTATATATATATATATATGGCAGATCGAATTTCTATTGCTTCGTTTTTGCTTACTCGACAACAATGTGAGCCAGTTTTGGATCGCCTGTCAACTGGTGACGAAAATTGGATTGTCTATGCCTGTGAGAAAATGAAGAAAAGTTTGGTTTGGTTTGTCGCTCTACGGTCATCTTGTGCACACTTTAGGCTAAACAGAACGGGACCTACAGTTTAAATGAAGAAAGGAGACAAGATAATTCCAGGCATTCGCCTCCTACCATTGCAAAGCTCAATTTGCACCAAATGGTGTGCATGCTTTGTATTTGGTCGGATTTTCGATTCAACCAAATCAACATGTGGAACCAGATCAAACTAACACAGCAGACCTATATTGTGATCAGCTTACTGGACTAGATACAAAAATACGTGAAATTCGTTCAACACTGTATAACCGAAAAGGTGTTGTCTTCCAACATGACAATACCAGGTTTCGTGTGGCTTTAAGGTCGAAGGAAAAAGATCCAGGCTCTTGGTTATGAAATGTTAACACATCCACCCTACTCACCTGACCTGACACCATCTGACTACGACTTGTTCTCCCGATACAAAAGTTTCCTAAAGGATAAAAATTTCGTAATTTTCAGGATGTTCAGAAATGCCAGGTGTAATTTTCCTGGCTTCCTTTTCTACAGAATCTTTTATACATTCTTCATGATAGATGGAGGTAGGTCATAGAAAACAGTGATCAATATTTAGTTAATTAAGCTCATTTGTGAGCTTAAATATAAGAAACTGACATTTCATAAAAGTCAAAGTAACTTTCTTACCAACCTAATAGTTTCAAAGGGGAAGAAATGACTGTCAGTGCGTTGTTGGTAAATACAAGTCTATTGGCCAATGGATTATTGAGTAATTTAATATTTAATTTAACTAATTTCATTCATAAATGTCCTACTTAATTAAACATGTGTTTTCAACAATCATCATACCTTTAAAATATTTCATTTGAAATGTAAGTGATTTCATAAACTGAGTCGGCTCTAAAACAACTCTAGTAAGGTTTTTAAAGTTTCATTTTTGCTGGCTCTAGAGATAAAGAGAGCGCAGAGCCGTTATTCCTGTCACAAAATAAATGATAAAATAATTATAATAATTATTATTAATAAAATAATTGACTCGAGATCCACTTTAAACTGTAGGTCCCGGTCTGTTTAGCCCTCGTGTGCGCAAGATGACTGTAGAGCGACAAACCAAACCAAACCTCATTCCCATTGCAAATCTGCTCACAGAGTTGCATTATGACAGCAGTATAGACCAGACTGCGGTGCCATCTTTACTCATTCATTTTTTTAAGCACAGTTAAGTGGCAGCTTTATAGAATGAGCTTTTTATGACACTCCCCCTCCCCCAAAAAAACGCCCTTGGATTGTGCGCTGCGAATCCACCAACAAATTCTGAAAGTTCTTTTTAACTTATAATCCGCGAATTAAAGTCAGAAAGTGACTTTCATTTGTCTGAAAGATGCAACCTATTTCTTCAAGGGGATTCAAGTGCTTTTTTTTTTAGCAATATGAATATATATATTATTATTTCATCCATTTAAAGCGTTATTCGGAATACATTATAACCGAAGAATTATTTTTTATTGCTTCTCAATGCTTGTCATTTACAAGAGGGGACAAAAAAAAAAAAAAAAAGACGATTTTGTTCCAGTGTGCAAAAACAACAGGTGGTGGCACGTCAAATGAGGGGGTCATTCCCCCGAAAGAAAACAAGTCCTGCGACAAGGACCCCCCTGGGAACCTCCAAGAGGGCCCCCGGGCTCCGCAAACAGGGCGCGGGACCACATTCCTCTGGGGTCAACTCGTGTTATTGTTTTTACTTGAAGAGAGACGATAAAAATTCTGCTTCAAATATGGATAGTATACATTTCTGCCCATCGCTTAAGGGGATGCTCAGATAGTTTTGCGGGTGTTTATATATCCGCATAAATAAAAATATGAGCACGCAGGCACGTTTCTGGAAAAATTAAAAACTATATCATTTTTAAGTCCAATTTTTATTTCTCTAAATTTGTTGTTTTTTATTTGATGCAAAAGAAATTCTAGTGATTTTTTTTTTTTTTTTTTTTTTTAATTAAGTAAAAGCTGTCATTTCACCTCATCATAACAATGCATAACATAGTTATAACAGAACATTATATTGTGATGATACTTTAAAAGTGGAACGAAACATCAATGTTTTGTCAAAAATGGTCCATGTCCTGGTATTTGTTAATGTTTTGTAAAAAATTTATTTTCATAACACTAATGTTTTGTAATTTATTTTACAGCAGTATCATTGCTTATTGCTTTGATAAAAAAAATCAATTGCATATTTTTTTATCCACGTTTTTAAATTCAAATGTTCTGAAATAGAAAGCCTTTTTAAAAAGTAAATAAATGAGAGAAGGCATTAAATTTTTACAATATTAAAAAAGGAAAAAGGAAATGGAGGATCCATCATTATAAAGGGATCAGAAAGTACTTTGTTGTAAATTATTTTAGTTCCAAAGAATGGCAAAGTAATGCATAAATAAATGCGAGAAGAAAGATTTTTTTTTAAATTTTGATTGTAAAATTTAATTTCTAATATAGTTTTTTAATTTGTAATTTAATTGTAACCTTGAAATTGCAGTTAATATTTTATTTCATTAAAATAAATTGAAATTATGTATTATATTCAAACAAAACGGGCGGCGCCGTGTTACAAGTGACGAACTTATAAAATTCAGGATGAGTTGTTTGTTAATTTAATTTTTTTTTATCCCTAATAAAATTTATCAAAACTAATATTATTTTATTTTCTGAAGGCGAATTATTTCAAACACATAAAAATTACGAAATAGTTGTGTAGTTGTGATTGATTATCATTTCCAAAATTTTAGTTTCGTTTCCAATTCCTTCAGTGTTTTAAAGTTACTTCTTTGGGAGGGCCTAGTGGGCCCCTCCCAAAGAAGTAACCAATTTTTTTAACCAATCGCATGTTCTTTGCTCAAAGAATTCAGACATTTCAAAAATCACCGGAATGAGTTTTAGCGTTTCACAAAGCCAAGCGTAATTCAAGCACTCATGAATATTTTGACGCAAAATTTCCCACAGATGTCAAGGACAGTGCCAATAACCTAAAAAAAAAAAAAAAAAATTAATTACCATGTGCCCGGGAAATTCTAAATTGAAAACTGGTCTTACTTTTTGGACACAGTAGTATTGAATTAATTCACAAATTATTCAAAAGGCATTTTTTTTCTTCATTATTTGTCGCGCATGTGCGCATTGCAAGCGATGTTCTCACTTCCGGCATCACAGAAAAAACCCACCGTCTTTTAAATGACAATCATTTTAAACGTGAGCGTCCAAAGGTGGTTTCTTCTCTTAACGATGCACGAGTCCTTTGTTTGCATTATCCCCCGCCCCCTTAATTGTTCCCAAACCCGAAAGCACTCTTTCTACAAAGTGTTTTTGTAGCATATGCTTCGTCATTTCCTGCATCTAAACAACTCGATTGATTTCGAACACGATCCTACGTGATCTGCAAGCGATGAATATTATTTTCACACAGCTGTTTGCATTCATACAAAATCAATGATGCCAACAAGTGCCACGGATTCACTGCAATTTTTACAGAAAACGAAAAAAAAAAATTATTAACTGTAGAACTAATGAATACTAATGTTACTTAACTGATATTGAAATAATCACAATACTTAACTAAATGCTAATACTAATTTACTAATATTTAAGTACGAATATTATCTTACAAATATTTAACTAAACACTTCGTTATTAAATATGAATAATACTTTACTAATATTTAACTAAATACAACTATAACCTTACTAATATTTAACTAAATAATAATACTAGTTTACTAATAATTAATACGGCTTTACTGATACTTAACTAAATACCTCTTTATTAATAATAATACGAATCTAATGCGGAATTTTTATTTTTAAAAAAAAAGACCGTTGTCTATTGCTTTTCCAACACTGCGCCATTGAAAAACTTGCATTTTGAAAAACATTTCAAGAAAAATGGCATAAATGGCTTGCGAAAAACCGGAAAGGTAATACAACTAAATGTATTGCCACTTAGCCTTTGCCATGAGAAGGAAATGCTAGTCTTTGAAAATATTCAAGGGAAAGATTAGTACCTGTTTACAATAGCCTTTCATAATAAATCTTCATGAATTTTTTTATGCGCTTATAACGCTTATATTTTTATTTTAAAATACTGCGGACCATTATGCACTTTTTCAGGTAATCCTTTTCTTCTATTTTTTTTTTTCTTAAATATAATTTTTAATGAATAATTTCAGTACATGTATTTTAAACATATATGATCTTTAAATCAAATTTATTTTAATAAAAAACTTACTGTTATGTTAGTCGAATAATGTTATAAATTGCAGCTACAGTTGCAAATGTGAATCTTGTGGTAATGTTGGCGATTGGTTAAACTGAAATATAGAAATGTGAATCACTGAAAATTATCTGCTTAACTTTTGGCGATTCGAGTGAATGAACTAGTGGAACTAGTATTCCTGAATGACCGAGTGGCTAGCTCGCGGTACCACAGGTTTCGGGTTCGTGTCCCGGCTGTGTCATGGATATTTGTAGTGGTTCGGAATACACTTTCAACAGTAGGTCTAGGTCTAACAGGATCGTAGAGCGTTGAGGAGGTAGTGTTACTCCGGCGTCCGTAGCTTGTCTTCAAGCTACACGCACCTCCTGGGTAAAGGGGCTGGTGCCTCTGGTGCTAAGTGAGTAACGTCTGTGCAGCGCTGGCCTTAAGGCATCCAAACCAAGCTGTCTAAGTGTGTGCCAGCTGCATTAGAACAAAAAAAATATTATTATTATTATTATTGAATCCCAGCCGCATGCCGGAATTTAAAGAACACACTGTTTCAAAACAGCATTAAAAAAATATGAAATATTTTCTTAGTTTGGCAATATTCAAAATTTTTTTTTAAATTAACTTTATTTATTGTTCGAACAAATACAAACAAACAAAGTATTTGTTGCAATAATCAATCCTTATGGGAATACTGGATTAAAAAGACAATTAAGTTAAACAGCACAGCAGCCGGTTGCGTGCCGAATAGTTTCAACTGTTACGCGAAACGTTTTACTACTTCGTACATCCGTTAACGAATTGTGAGCTGCAATAACAGAATTGAGCGGCATCCACCTTTACCTTCGAGACATTGCCTGGGGCGCCATCTAAGGTCTTCCAAAAGAGGAAAATAATAAATGACTCAATTCATTCAATGTGATGTTTTTTAAGATCGGAAGCATCCAATTCATGTGTGTATACATATGAACATCTGACTGGGTATTTATAAGTATATCTTTTAGGTTTCTTGTGTTGGTCTCTTGGGCAGCTTGTTACATACCCGGTTATTTTACAGTTTGAATTCTGCCAGTGCAGTTGCCGACTTCTGCCCCTTTGATATCGTGTTTGAATCGTTATCGAATTTTTTTTATAATTATATGTTAAAAAAGACACCAAAGTTTAGCTGGTTGACAGGGCGCTAACAATCTAGGGTAGCCTTTCGTTGGAGGATATTGTCAGGATCTAGATTTAACGGAGAATGGCGTTTTCGTTTTCAGAAAAATAATATTTCGGAACAGGTCGTCATGGAGACTGCTTTCAGTATAAAAATGCCAGTCACTTCAGAGTGGCTTAGAGAGTGGCAGAAAATCCGACACACACACAAAACATCATAGGAACGTGTATAATCGCTTCATACCAGACTAGATTGTTTTCACACACGTTACTATGAAATAAATGAGATTAAAAATATCATAAAAATATATTCAAAAAGAACTGAAAAAGAGACCACGTTATTCGCTCTGCAGGTCTTATCAGCCGAGATTGTTTCGTTATCTTCAAAGCGAAGTAAAATGTCGTTGCTACTCCAATAATGCGTTCATCGCTGTGTGCTCATCCCACTTTTATCCCCCCATAGCTCAATTGCATAAAACATTCTTGCATCCCATTTTGCAGGAACTCATGAGGGCAGCTCGATTTATGATTATTCATCTCTGATAAGTTCACCGAAAGTCTTGCACAACATTTCTGATACTGTGATTGAACTAGACAGAGATGCAAGCTGAATCTGCTAGCAGATATGCAGCAGATTCAGCCTTACGCAGGGTGTACTCAGAATGTAGGAGGCATTTAAATTGTCATAGAGGTGTCCTAATACTGAAGGGAAACTCTTAAAACGTGCATACAGCGATTAGCACCCTCCACCACACATCTAGTACACCAGAAAGACCTTCTCGTCTCATGGCTCCCTCCCTTCCCGAGTTTCGAACTCAGTTCCTTTTGCCCACGGGGCCCGACCAGATATAAACAAGGTCGCTGAAATATGTCATATCATATGTGAAAGCCCATTTTTTAAAAATATTTTCCCATTTTGTCAATAGAATCGAGATAAAAAAAAAAAGTAATGGATAAAAGCACGCGAGGGAAAATAACATTGATTTGAATTACGTAGACTTGAGTTTCTAAATCGGAGAGATTAAAACGTCACCGTCCAAAGAAAATCTCGTAAAGAAGGTTCATTCAATTCAAGGCACGTTCCTCCAGGTAGACGTTACATTTGGTAAAGAACAAAACCTGACGAATCATTTTTCATTTCAACAAGGATTACGTGCAGAGAGTTTCTCAGTGCTTTTCAGTTAAATCATAAAATTTGATTTTTTTTTTATTAAAATTTGATTTGATCAGCTACTGAAAATAAAGCATTTTTGGTAAAAATCTAGTATATTGTGCCCCTTGTGCTAAATTAATAGCTATGTTGCCAAATCGCCAAATAAATAAACAGAATGGCAATAAACTATGTTTTACGTGCTAAATCACCATTACACCAACATTTATTGCGAAATTATTACTATGTCAAATTTACCAATTAAAGCTAAGTTTCATCATTATTTAAGAAAATTTACTGTTAAATTACTTTAACGTCAAATTTTAGGAAAGTCTACAATATTTGATGCTTCTGTTATTTTTGTATTCATTTATTTTGCGATTTTATTTATTTATTTGCGATTTGCCAAAATTCGCCAGTAATTAGAGTAACGAGGAGAGTTGTCTTTGGCGACTATCATAGCCTCTTGGCGATGACTAATTTGGCATGAGACGTGGATTTGGAACGAATGAGAGGCATCAAATATCAGAGAATCTCCAAATTTTATTGCTTTAACACTAAATTTTGTCACTGTTAAGCAAAAATTATTGCTGAATCTTTAAAAATGTAACGCTGTGATATCAAAATTAATCGCTATTACGCTAACATTTATTGCTGATACGTTAAAAGTTATTGCTAAATCTCCAAAATGTATTGTTATTATACTAAAAAAATTTTATGTTGCCGAAATTGAATGATCATCAATTATGTATTAATGATCGATAGGTAAAAATTCAGGGTAAAAATCCAATATCGCCAAAAACATCGCCACGATGCCAAATCGCCATTAAACTATCATATTAACTGCCACAGTTTAGTTTTTATAGTAAAACGAATAATTTCTCTAAAATCCACCACTAGGATACCAAGTCACCATGTAAACAAACAAAATGATTGCCGAAGTTGGTTAATTATTGTAAAACGCTATTTCACCAAAATCCATCGCCAAAAATCGCTATTTCGTCAACATTAGTTGCCATGTAGCTATTAAGCCAAACAATTTCTTCTGTAATATAGCTATTAAGTCAAATATTATTCCCTAAATTGCTTTTACTCTAAATTTTATTGCTTTAACATCAAAGTTTATCACTAAACGAAATTCTATTCTTAAATTGCCTTTACGACAAATTTTATTGCTTTATCGCCAAATTTTACTACTGTTATTGTTTAATCAATTGCTTTTACGCCAAATTTTACTACTGTTATTGTTTAATCAATTGCTTTTACGCCAAATTTTACCTCTTTAATGCCAAATTATTATGTGGAATTTTGTTTTGCTAGCTCACAAAAATGTAGCTTTTTAACAACGATATTAATCGCTACTGCTCTAAAAATGACACCAAAATCATTTGCTAATACGCTAAATTATTTTACCATTATGGCAAAAATTTTAATGTTGCTTACGATGCTGAATTCGAATGATAAAAAAGAATAGAAAAAAAAAAAAAGAAGAAACCTGAGAATAACTTAGATTTTATTCTGATATATCCTTTGTTGGAGGCGGAAATGATCTTCTTATTGCCTCACTAAAACCTATCCTTGCATAGCCATATCAAATGAATGAAGAAAACAAGAACAACATCATAAAACCACAGAAAAATTTAATTCATTCGAGCAACGTTTTCGTCCGTGATCTAACGTTCTTAAAGTGAAAGTCAACGTTTTTCCGCGCGAAAACGCCAAATATTATTACTATCCTGCCAAAGTTTTAAGCCTTGAAGCATTGTCAAACTTTTTCACTAAGCGAATTTTGTTTTTTAAATTGCTTTTAAGCCAAAAGTTAACGCTTTACAAATTTTTTTATTCCTTGAATAATTTTGCGCCAAATGCTATCGCTTTTACTAGAAAATTTAGCACCACTATGCCAAAAAACTTATGCCAATTTAAAACGCTTTATTGCCAAAATTTTACCACTATTATGGCAAAATTTTAATGTTTCCTTTTTACGCCACATATTGCCACTTTAACGCCAAAATATATCATTATTTTGCCAAAATTTCATTCCTAAATTGCTTTTACGGCAAATTTAATCGCTTTATCGCCAAATTATTATGTGTTTGCTGAAGCACATAAATGTATCATTTAGACAAAGATAATAATCGCTGTTACGATAAAAATAATTAGCTGAAAAGCCATTTTTTTTTTCTATCATGTCAAAAAATATTTCATGTTGTTTACGATGCCGAATTTGAATGATGAAACAAAATTATTGAAAATGGGAGAGAAAAGTAAAAAAAATAACTTACATTTTATTTTGTCATCCTTTGTTGGAGGCGAAAATGAACTTTTTATTGCCTTAATAAAGCATGTCCGTGCATAGCTTTATCAAATGAAGGAAGAAAGCAAGAAGAACAACGTCAGAAAACCACAGAAAAATTTAACACATTTCAACGGTCTTTTTCTTCTGTAAACTAACATTCTAAAATTAAAATGTTACATTTTTCCGCGCGAATTCAAATAACGGTTGCCACAAAAACCTAACTATGGCAACAGCATTAAAAGAAACATCACAAAACCGCAGAACATTTTAATGCGTTCGATCGACGGCCATGAACTAACGTTCTAAAAATAAAAAGTAACATTTTTTCACGCGAATTCAAATAAAAGTTGTTATTAAACCTTCATTATTTCTACAGAATTAAAAAAGAAAATAACCATCTCAGAATAAAATATAAGTTATTAACAAATAAAAAAAAATCGTTTTTCATGTTTGTTACGTATTTTTATAAGTGGCAACATCATAAAAATTGTTTATTTTCTGTATCATATATTGTAAATATACGTTATAAGAACGTTCTCAGAATAATCAATAATTTATCGGAATAAATATTTAAAAAATATATATATTTATCTATAACTAAAAAAATTCAATATCATTCAACATAAGCAGAAAAAAAAAAAATAGCCATTATATTGTTCGGAAAAAGAAGCTAAGAATTCCTCTAGAGTATTGTAACCCTAAAGAAATTGACGAACTATTCCAGGTTGCAAGATTGGCGACATCCTCAGGTACAGTATTCTAGATTTCAACCAATATTTCATCTTTCTTGGAATAAAACATTTGTAACTAAGTTCTTAATTTTCCATTTAAGATATTATTCCGTCTTTCCTATTACAATTTTTTAAAATTTCAATTCAATCTCTCATTTATTAATTTTTTAGCACACATTCTATTTCAAAACTTTGGATTTAAAACTAATTCTAAAAAAACTGATTTTGACTGATCAGATTTTCATACATTGGATACAGAATCATTCCAAAGTTCTTAATGAAGCGAGTACGACAAAAAATTTCGACTTTAGGTAGAAATGCGTATCAATTTTGATTCATCGGGACTAACAGAAGCGCCAGTTTGGACGAACAATTTCGAATAAAATTGCAGTTCTTAATACAGTCAATTTTCTGTCATTCTCCACCCTCTTTCACGATTACTTTGAAGAAAAGTCATTTTCTTCGCAAATATTTTACCCACATGACAAATTTACAATTGAAAAAAAAAAAATATGGTTCATAATAAGGGGGGAAATATTGACATACTAGAGTTTCTACAATCAATACCCCTAGAATCAGTGATATTCGTAAGCAACATTTTTTAAAAAAGAAAGAAATGGAACAGTGCAGGAAAATCAAGAAATCATGAACACTAATTTGGGAATAAAAATTTCCTTTTAATGATTATTTACTCATAGAACTCAAAGTGTTTCCTATAGGGAGACTAATTTAATCAGCAAAGCCGAAATTACAGCAGGAATCCTCCCCCTCCCCCCCTCCATAAAAAATTTGCGGGTAATAATAATAAAAAAATGCTTAATAGTAAAGGAAAAGAAAAAATAAATTGATTGCACTGAAAATTTTTCCTAATGAAGACACACTAAAACAAAAATAATTTCATATAAATAATTTAAACAAATTCAATTTGCTGTTTAAACGATGCTTATTCAATAATTGTCAATTATTTTAAAAAAAACAATAAAATGGAAAATTCCAAAAGAATGACAATAGTAGGTCGAGGTTTCTAGGAGTTAGAAGTAACTTCCAAAAAAAAAAAACCCCTCGCACACCTCGTTGATATCACTTCTGGTTGTGAACGCTTTTTCTGTGACTTCACGTACGACTTTTAGAAACATTCAAGTTAGTGGAAGTTATTTAAAACGTAATTATTGTTTTTTTTTTTTTTTTTTACCATTTTGTATACATTTAATACAAAATGCTAAAAATAATAAACGACAGACATTTGTTTCGATATAAATGGCTTCATAAAGTCTAACCAAGTCAACTCAAGGCACAACGTGTTAATTTCGAGCAAAATATTTCGTAGAAATCTATTATTATTATTCCTTGCTTTGTAGGAATAGAAAATCGCCCAATTCGAATTTTTGTTAAGTCAACGTAGCGTAAGTCGGAATAGTAGTGCATTTATATTTTCATTACAAAAAGTAAAAAAAAAAAAAAAGAAGGAATTTGTATATTTTTAGAGTGTTTCTTCCTGTGCAAATTGTTCCAACATGTTTATGTTAAACTTATTGTTTTCTATGATTTATGATGTTTCATTTCGAAGAATTATTTTAATCATGACTACTACACTGAATTCGTCGCCCCTTTCTAGGGAAGTTCCACGCAAAGGACGACTTCCTTTTTCCTGCGGAAGACGCCATTTCTCGGAACCTTTCGTTTCCATCAACACTTTCCGAACAGCCCTCGATCGGAACCTTTAAAAGTCAACATCGAAATCGCTAAAATTCACGACTACACGAAATGGAGTGTGTAGAATTCCAACAAAATTAAATTGCAGGTATCTGAGAACAGGATTCAACTTAAAATGCATGACGAGACTTTAATACTTTATGCTTTCAAAATTATTAAGCTATATATACTACATTAACTATTAGACTTTATTTACATTACAAAACTATTTATATTTTCAAACTATACATTTTTCTTCTTCTAATGCAGCTGGCAAACACTGAGACAGTTGTCTTCGATGGCTTCAGGCAAGCACTGCACCGACGTTACTCACTTAGCACTACGATACTTAGATGTAAGTGTGGCTTGAAGATAGGTACGGACGCGGAGTAACAATACATCCGCAACGCTCTATGATCCTGTTAGACCGGGACCTACGGCTTAAAAGGGGATTCCGAATCACTAGAAACATCCAGGGCACCACCGAGAATCGAACCCGAACCCATAATTTTAAATTCACAATTAAAAATAAACCTAATTTTTGAAGATTGATTTAAATTTGAAAATAAAAAAAAAAGATTAGATGAACAATAATTAAACTGTCAAATATAATTGTGGTGATAACATTGTTTATGAGCGGGCCTGATGGCCGATGGCTAGCGCTCGGTACCACAGGTTTTGGGTTCGAATCCATGAATATTTGTAGTGGTTCGGAATCCTCTTTAAACCGTAGTTCCCGGTCTAATAGGATCGTAGAGCGCCAGTGGAGGTAGTGTTAATCGCGTCCGTAGCCTATCTTCAAGCTACACGTGCCCCCTGCTACACTGCCTATCTTCAAGCTACACGTGCTAAAGGAGTAACAGTGGTGCAGCCTTTGCTTATGGCATAAAAAAGATTAACTGTCTCTGTATCGCCAGCTGCATTAGAACAACAACATCCAAAGTTGTTTTTGCTTAACACTACAAGTATAACTAATCTGTGATCCGCATAACTCTGCACTGTCAGTGGCTTTTACACTGAGACGCACTGAGAGTGTTTTGACGCCATGCAGACCTGAGGCTAAAAGTCCGTCATCTTGGAACTTGTAGAAGCGGTGATTTCGAAATACGCTTGTTGTGTCTGCTGTGATAGTATCTTTATGTCTGTGCGCGCTGCAATATATATCTAATATTCTGGTATTGTTATCAAATGTGTAAGTTTGGGTTCGTAAAAATTCCACTAAGGACGCTTGTGGACAATTCATAAATGATACAGTTTTCTCTTTTCATACACACTTTTGAGTTTAGAATGTTTTTGACTTTTTGTGGAAAAGATCAATTGGAAATTCTTCTGTTCTAAGTATTCTTGAATAAAGTCCCTCGTTAAAATTCAAGTGTTTATGTTCAATTTAATTCAAGTGTTTAATTCAAGTTCTTATGTTTAATTTAATTCAAGTGTTCAATTCACTTTTATGCTAAAGATTTAGAAGATCGCTGTTGTTGTTTTTAAATGCGAGGCGTTGTCAACTTTTGTTGGTAAAACTATTTTTAAGGAGCTGGTTTATAAATTGATTTCGAAGTAACTTCCGGAAAAATATTCAAGGTTTTTACACAGTGGCTCATAATCCACACTCCAAAACTTTGAAGTTTTTAACATTAGTGAAGGGTGAGGAGGGTTTATAGATGAGAGAAATGTAGATAAATAAAATTAGGATGTGTGTATTATTTTTGAAAACAACCTCCAAAGGCAAAACAAATTAACACATTTTGTTTCGAAACTTTCGCCTTAAAACTGTGCCAACTTTTTCAAAACGTCTGCTGTTTGACATTCTCTTAAATGTAATAATGAGTTCTTTAAAATATATATATATATATATATATATATATATACATGTATGTTGTTTGCATTCTTTTACATTCGTTGCACTGTCCTCGATTGGTACCATTCAAATTCAAAATCAAAATCGTTAAAATTTACTACAATCTAAAATGATATGTTTAAAATATGTGCAGAATGTGACATTAACAAACAAATAAAATGCGTGACTTAAAATGTGAAACTTTATGTTTTCAAAATGATTACACTATTTATACTACTCTCTAACTAGGTTTCAAATGCATTCGCGGAAGATGAACTCATCCCATTCCAATGGGGAAATGCACATTTAAAAGGCCTTCTAATGCGCTCCCACCCTTCAATTTTTAAGTCACTAATTTCATTTGCGGCAGCATTGCACTCCCCCACCTGCAATCACCAGGTGCGCCTTCAAAACACCATCGAGATAGTTCGCTTTCCATCCGACGAAAAACAAGTAAATCTTCCCAACCTGTTCTTCCCACTCGCATTCTTGCTCTTCCACCAATCATAGTCCTTCTACTCGCCCCTCCCCCGCCTGCTTCCCGAGGATGTTGCGAAGGATAAAAAGTGTCCTCCGCGGTGTCTTCTTCACAAGTGACCATCATGCATCTCCTCCAAACGGTCTTCTTGGCCCTCCTCGCGGCCAGCGTCTCGAGGTGAGTGCCGCTCCTTAAATTCTGTCCTTTAACGGGTTTTTTTTTTTATTTTCAATTCCTTGTATTAGCACACACTCTCCCTATATATATCTTGTTCACATTTCCAATAGTTCATAAAACACTTTTTATTCATACACTCGAGTTCAAATACATTTTTTTGAACTTGTAGCGGATGACACGGGATGTTAATACGGTTTTTCAAATATTAATTCAGTAATTTTAATTTAATTCATTCATTTTAGGTTTTTTTAGATTTAAGTTGCACGTATCTACCAATAGATGGCGCCAGAGAAACTTACAAAAAAAAAAAAAAAGAATGAAAATCATTTATAAAGGACTTTCTGCAATAAAGTGAAAAGAAAGTAGAAATTGACTTAAAATTTTTTATATATATATTACTTGTTTATTGAGAAAAGTAGTACCCTACCTACTCACATCCGCATCTGTTTTTCTTTGCCTTGTAAATTCCTTTTTATATTATCTGTGATCTTTTATTTTCTGGAAGCGGCGAGTTAGCTAGTGCTCCGGCCTTTGGTACCACAGGCTCCAGGTTCGAATCCTGGCGGTGACATGGATGTTTGTGAGTGGTTCGGAATTCACTTTAAGCCGTAGGCCCCGGTCTGTTTAGCCCTCGTGTGCACAAGATGACCGTAGAGCGACAAATTAATTATTTTATTTATTTTTCGGAAGTATCTATTAACACTTCTTACGAACCTTTTGATGTCACAGCTACAGATAAAAAAAATGCCTGTTATAAAATTAAAATAATGAAAACTGAAAAGAAGACATTCTTTTAAGAACTGTGAAAAGCAAAAAAAAAAAAAAAATGACATTATTCCGGCCATGTTAATTTGCCTTTCTGCTGAGCGTTTTTAATTCTTACCTACGTATTCTTACCTTTTTTTTTAATTTATCAGATATTCTCATTCTGGATTTTTTTTTTTTTTTTTTTTTTTATCCGCTAGTACAGCCAATATAGGAAAAGCGTCGCCGTCTAAATTTTATAAAAGTCTTGCTTTCTTCAATACTCTGTAATTGTTATGATTCTTTTTTTTTTTTTTTTTTTTTTTTTAAATGCGAAGCTTTGTTAACTTTTGATAGTGCTTGAGTTTATATTTAAAAACTAAAAACTAAAAGTACCCCTCTCCTGAATTTACTCTGTTTTTATCTGGTTCGTCATCAATAACCCAGAAAAAAAAAAATTCATTTCATATTACATAAAACTACACTAAAGCAATATAATAAATGCTACCACTGTTTGACTTGATACAGATTGTGTAATACATGGAACATATTTCTTTTGAAATTTTCCACATTTCGATTTTTATAGGTATTCTTCCTAAAATAAAGCTTACAAAAGTAGAGTATGTTACTTGTATTGTAACTAAATAGTACTACTTAATTTCGTAACCGTACCCCGAAGTTGAGCCCATGCTCTCTACACTCGGTTTTTCGTGAAAATTATTTTATGTTTTAGCCTATAATATTGTCACAGTATTATTTCAATTATAAAATTTCAATAATGCATTGGATGAAAATAAAGAAACTGTGAGTGTGTATTTCTCAAAACATAAAAATTCTAGCACTTCGAAATAAAAAAATTTTTTTCTTTCAATTTATTACTTTTTATCTGGTGCGTAGCCAAATATTGTGAAAAACATATATAATTAGTTATTTTTAATTAAATAAAACTTGTGTACTTCATTATTTTTCAAACATTTTGTTCAAGAATCGCCTGTTTTCACCAAGAAGTTGCTTTCTATTCACGAACAAAGAGTCGAAAACTAAAAATAGTTTAGAGCAGGGGTGGGCAACCAGCAGCCTGCCTTGAACATTTTCCGGCCCGTGAGATGTATCACACTTTTACAAAATATATTTATTTTATAATGGCCAAAGTAGGGAAAAAAAAAATGTACTAAAAAAAATACATCATGTGTGCATCCATACATACAAAAATTAACATTCGAAATTATGAGAAAAAATAGTTAATTTTTCTCATTTCGAATGTTAATTTTTGAATGTATGGATGCACACATAATGTATTTTGATTTTTAAAATAATATTCTTGCCCAAACAAATATCGCACTAGTAAAATAAATATTTTTTAATGATTTCATTTTTTTTATTTCATTTATATATATATATTTTATATTTCATTTTCAGTGTATATTGCTTTACAATGTGCGTTTAGTATCATCATTATTATGTTATCTATGTTTACATGTAAGAACAATAGTAAACACAAAAATAACAACTTATTATGTTTCAATTTTCACTCCAAAAAAATGTCTACATTGGGTCTAAATCTAATGTGGTGAATATATAACTTTATAGGCGGTCAGCGGAGTTAGGATGCATTTCCAAAGTGGCCAGCAAGATCGTTTGGGTTGGCCACCTCCAAATATTATTTATATCATATTTTAAATTTTATGATATAAATAATATTAAAAGTTAAAACATCCAAAAATCATCTTCTGCTAAATAATCAAAAATTAGGATAAAATCTAAATGAATTCCGACATTAATTAAATGAAATGATGCATTTTTAAAACCAAATTATTTTTATAGCTGTAAAATAAAATCAAACATTCTGAAAATACATTAGTTAAAAAAGCCTAGTTTCATTTCTTTATTAGATGTAATAGATTAAATATAAATATTTGAGGAAATGAGATTGAAAATAATTTTTTTATTTGATTTTATTAACATTCTTGATGTTCAAACAGTAACATTTCTGTGTTTGTGTTCGTCTTTTAAAATTCTTTTGTTCGATTCAAATTTATTTGAATATTATTATTTGTTTCATTATTTTATTTTTTTTACATTCTGAAATGTATTTATTTATCTATTCACAATTTTTTACTTTGTCGTAGAATCAAGTAAATAGTCGTAGTTGTTCTTATTGACAATTTTTTGATATGGCTTTTACCAATAACAAAAAAAAAAAAAAAAAAAAAAAAAAAAATTTATAATAAAAATTTTCAAATGCCATTTGGGAGGAAATTTTACAGAGATATTTTGTTTTAGATTTAAAATGTTTTAATTTCCTTATCCTTTAGAAAATGAGGCTGGTTCTTTCTATTAGTTGTTAAAGTAAAATTAAGTGAAATTAATAGTTGTAAAGTGAGTTTAGAGTAATGAGTAATTAGTTGTAAAGTGAAATTTAGATGATAAACCGAATGACTCGATTATTGGTTTCAAACTTTATATTGATATTGCACAAAGAAGTGTATTCTGTCGCCGTTCTGACGAAACGAAATCATTTTCTTCAAGAATTTTATGGCGGCCTGGTGGACAATCGGCTGGCGTTCTGGCCTCTTGGTACCACAGGCGTCAGATTCGAATCCAGGCGGTGGCACGGATGTTTGTTGGTGGTTCGGAATCCACGTTAATCTGTAGGTCCAGGTCTAATTAGCCTAAAGTATGCACAAAATGACCATAGTGCGACAAACTAAACCAATCAAGAATTTTATGTACCGTGTGTTTTTCTATTAATTACGCGCTTTCTAAACTATTTAAAATTTTTATTTGCTGCATTAAAACTACGTTTACAGTTGTCCAAAATGGCATTTAGTAAGAGTTTATTAGGCTTTCTATCATCTGGAACGATGGGATTTTGTTTTTTAATGCTATTATATTGAATATAGTTTTGAAATTTTGATGTTTTTTTCTTAATTAAATTTACCAAAGTAAAAAATAACTATTTTCAGTGAAGAAGGCCAAAGCGGGGCCATAGTTGCTAATGTATATTGTAAAGTATCCTTTAAATCAGGAGTGGTGAACCCAAATGATCTTGCGGGCCATTTAGAAATACATCCTAACTCCGCGGGCCGCATATAAAATTATACATCCCCCTATTAGATTTAGATCCCCTATAGGCATTTTTATATTCATATTACAATCTGTTGTATTAGATATATGTGCACGCATCATGAATTAGCAGAACATAATTTAATTATTCTGTGAACTTATAAATAAAACAGGCAATATCTGTCCTATATTAGCAAGAATATTATTTTAAAATCAAACTTAATTTTTTCTCATCATTTGGACAATTTTTGAATATATGAATGCCCACATATTGAATTTTTTTAATACATTTATTTTCCCTTTGGACATTACAAAATAAATATATTTTATAAAAGTGTGATAAATCTCACGGGCCGAAAAAGTTTTCAAAGTGGGCCGCATGCGTCCCGCGGGTTGGCCACTCCTGCTTTAATTTATTCCGTCATGTGCAATTCAAAATATTTTTTTTATTGTCAATTGTTTTTATTATCCATTTGTGTGAATGTTCCAACAATCAATGAGCTTTGATCGTTGGGAAGAATCAGCTTGAATGGCTCGAGTCTACGCCTTTAAAAATGGCAAAAGACAGTATATATATATATATATATATATATATCTTGTTTACAGTAAAAGCGTGTCCTATAGACAGTACTTCATTGAATATTGTTTCATTTTTAAAATGAATTAAAAATTAATACAATAACCGAATAGAAGAAGGAGTAGCATTAAAACAAGTGATAAATCAAAGTAAAACATAAGCTAATGAAATGAACTTCGCGATTATCCGTGCAGTACATGAACGCATGCAAAATATGCAGAACGCGGAAGATAAAGAGTGAAGGGATTTCTTTTTCTTTCAGAAAATTTCATTCTTTGTTTATATTCACAGAAGACAAGTTATCTTTCTCCTCAATTTAAGAAGACGTCAATAGTTTAATGTTTGCTATCCCGAAAGTTCCTAATATTTCTTAAAAATAAATGAAACGATCCTGCGATCAGAAGAGTAAGAGTGCCATAGTGTGATACAAAAATGATTCTCAAACTTTGCGAAAGAAATATTAAATACATCAGAATACTAAGTTATCATAATTATAATAATCATTATTATTCAGTAATCGAAACCCAAATAGTAGCTAAACAAAAATAGTAGCTATTTTAACTAAATGGTAGCTATTTTAAAACATTCTGTCTTAGGATTTTACAAATTTCATCATTGATATGTTGAATGTTAAAAAATGCGTCGTTAAATAAAACAAACGAAAGTATACTTATACATCGAAAAATTACGATTCATAAAGTTGTTTGTTTTCTGTCTAATTCTGTATTTGGAATCATCGAATTATAGATACTTTTGATTCATTTTCCTTTAGGACGTTTATGTAAATCCACTTTTGGTTAAGTTCGGGCCTGATGGCCGAGTGTCTGGCGCTCGGTACCACAGGTATCGGGTTCGAATCCCGGCGTTGCCATGGGTGTTTGTAGTGGTTCGGAACCCACTTTAAACCATAGGTCCCGGTCCTAATAGGATCGTAGAGAGTTGCGGGGCATTGTTACTCCGCGTCCGTGGCTTATCTTCAAGCTACACGCGCCCCTGGGTAGTGCAAAGTGAGTAACGTCGGTGCAGCCTTTATGGCATAAAAAGATCACGTTCTATTTGCCAGCTGCATTAGAAAAAAACTTTTGGTTAAGTTTGGTTTGAGCATTAATAATTATTACAAATAATACTAAATTTTAACTTTTATTCACTTTTCATATATCATAGCTTGGAAAAAGTTATCTAATGGGGAAGAAAGATCCTCAGTGATATTATAGAACAAAGATTTTTTTAAACAAAAACTAGTCTTTTGAGATTCCGATTTCAGAAAGAACTTCAAAATGAATGACATTTCAATACCACTGCAGTGCTCCCATATTAAAAAAAGAGACTTTTGAAATAAAGAAAAGAAGCATTTTAATATTCCTTCATTGCTGAGAGTGTCCTCTCATCTCTCATTGTGAACAATGAGTTCCAAACTCTGTTGGCGAGCCCAGATATCTTACGGGTTACTACTGGAAACTCACAAAATTCGAATCTTCACTTCTGAATATATTTTGAATTACAAAACGTAAAATTAATAATGTGTAAAATTAAAAGCAAAACAAAAATATTTTTAATGCCATTCAAATATTGAATTTACAAATTTATTTCAAAACCTTTTTCTGTCCATTGAATAAATATTGATTAATTTGAAATAAAATGCACATCCAGTAAAAAGTAATTTTAATGCACATCAAAAGTGAATGGTAGATCAAAAGATAAAGTATCTACCAAATTTCCACAACCAGAGTTTCACGTTCTAGCAATCAGTTTCATTTTTTATGTATTTATTTTTTATCTTGCTTTTTGTTAATGGGTTCATTCCTTCGCCTGAAATGCTGGAGCTGCTCTTAAATCTGAAAGCCTCGACCTCGGGGGGTCAATATTTGGGGCGACACCGCTCCGCCAAAGACCGGTTTTGCCAAGGTTAGTGTTCGATTCACTTTCGGTTCCAGTTTGCAAGTTTTTTAGAATCTTCTTCTTTTCCTTCAATGCATTACTCTCTCTTTCTTTTTTGTCGCCAATCTGTTTAAGAGCGGAAACATGAAGTATGCATCTGTAAGTGCTGCAACAGTATTCGACGCACAGCGACTTTAAAATTAGACTTGGCAAGAGGATTTCAGCAATAACACCTGGTTTTGAACAGCCCGACAAATGCAGTAAACAGCCTAATTTAAGCGAATTCGAATTTACTCAGTTCTTGATTTTTTTTTTTTTTTTTTTTTTTTTTTTTTTTTTTTTTTTTGGCAACATTCTAGTCCTTTATCTTAAGTTCTTTTTTTTTTTTTTCTTTTCATATAAGTATTTCATTTAGCTTACAGTTTTTTGTTACTATTTTTATTACTGTTCAAAGCAGTGTTATTATAGAAATCACTCTATGATTCCATTAACATATCTATTCTATAAGTGCAGAATTATTAAAAATAAGTTTTCATGCACAATGAATAATATTTTGGTTGACGTATTCTTTGGAGCCATTTAGCCCCTGGTGTTCCATCTCCGATAGAACATAGTAAATACAGTTGAAACAATGAAAAATTGCCCAGAATATATTTACAAATATAATAAAAATAACTTACAATCATAAACAAAGAAAAGAAAAATATTTAGAAATTAAATTAAAATTTTGCGCGGACGTTTTAAATCATAATTGGAAACGTAAGAGTCAATCTCTTATATTGCAGATGGCCTGATGGCCAATCGGTTAGCGTTGGTACCGCAGGCTTCAGGTTCGAGTCCTGGCTGTGGCATGGATGTTTGTGAGTGGTTCGGAATCCAAGTTGAACTATAGCGTCCGGTCTGCTTAACCCTCGTGTGCACACGATGACCGTAGAGCGACAAATCAAACCAAACCTAGATTGCAGTATTTTCATGATTATTAAGCGAGTCAAAAATGTAACAGAGATGTGTTTAAGAAAATCTGTTAAAGAAGGAATGTTCACAGCTTTTGTGAGATCAGAATTGCGCATGAACCCTTTAGCAGGGGTAATTTGGCGGATCTTGATATTTTTAGAGTTTCAAGTGTTTTTAAATTAAATTTAGCTGCTTAGGACCAAACCGGCCAAGCGAACGTGAGAATTGGGCGAAGTATAAAGAAGAATTTTGTTATCCCTGGACAACAATTACGTTCTCTGAATTGCGAGACACTGCTTTATTTATTTATTTTTTTCATTTTTATCAATATTTTTTTTTTTTTTATTAATATCCTTCCGATTTGTTTTGTTTGTTTTTATGTGACATATCAGTTTCAACGGTTCTGCAGTGTTTCGATTGCGGAGAACCTTTGACGTATTTAATATTTTCTTTTTTTCCCCCTCTTTTATTGCCAACCCCTTTTTTTTTTTTTTTATTATTATTATTTTTTTTTCATTTGTAAATTTTTCCAAGAGAGGAAAAGTAAAAATTTTTTAGGATTTTGTAAGGCAAATGCCCATTTTTTCGAAACAATATTTTAGAGGACAGAAATATTTAGAATCAGAAAACTATAGATGGCTGACAGCATAAATAACTGCCATTCTATTAAATATTTTTCTTCTAAACGAGCGCTTTTATGAGTCCTTGACCTAATTAAATACTATATGTATTTATATTCAAAGTTGCACTCGACTTAAATCGGACGTAACTTTGGGTTATTATTGTATGAAAGGAAATCGAAACATTGATTCTTGCTTTGAATTTACAAATACTTTTTCGCCAAATATTTTATCTTGATTAACACACAAAAAAATACCACTGAATAATAATTTAACGCTGAATGAATTATCATTAACGTTCTCTTTAATGTTTTTATTATTTGTCCATTTATGAATGTTTTTATAAAAAACATGATAAAAATAGCTAATCCTTCATAGTACTTTAAAATTCCCTCTACTTCTACCACTGTAATTAAAGGTCCGCAAACCTGATAACGGATGATCTGGAAATACGAATGTGCACGCTCTGGGTTTTTTTATATTTGGCGTACACTTAAGTTAAATTTTTTTCTGGGCATAATTTATTTATTTTTGTTGATCAATTCATTTCATGATTTCAAATTTTAGAAGAGTGGGGGGGAAAAAATCGAGCGCCCATTTTTATGTAATTTAAAAAGTAAACTTCAGGTAACTGAATGAAAGATATCATTGAATATTTTGAAAGTAGTTAATTTTTCTTTGGCGCGACAGCCCCATGGTGGGCCAAGGTCATCTGCCTACTGGCAGATTTCTAGACAGGAGATGTTATTTTATTTTTAAGGGATAGGATTGTCAGTCCTATTAGACCGGTACCTACAGTTTAAAGTGAATTTCAAATCACTACAAGCGTCCATTGCACTGCCGGGATTCGAACCCGAAACCTGTTTCACCGAGCGCCAGTCACTCGGCCATCAGGCCTCAAATAATCAGTTACACTCGATAATTTAAAAAGCATTTATGAAATACTCATTACAAGATTACTTTTAATAATCCTAAAATAAATTTATAATACAGCTAGTATATTAAATTGTCGTAATTGAAAAATCTTGGCTAGTTAAAAAAATTTGTTTGTTACATTTGACTATAAAAATTTCGAAGCTCTAATATAATTTTTTTTTTCAAAAACACATCAAGACTACAATGTACATAATATATATATATTGCAATGTAGTTCTTGTTTCATAAATGATGTTTAGTATAAATTGACTGTAACCATCAAGCTGTTTATGGAGTAAGGTCAACAGTGACATTCTTAGTTTGCTGTTTAAGCAAGCTGTACTAAGTTTCCTTTCCCTTGCAGCCCAGTACCCCTCCAGGCCAGCCAATCCCAAAATCCCCGAAGTCGACCAGCGGTGTATGGACTGCCTTTGCCAGGTAAGTTGTCCAGACACTATTTACTATACAAAATTTAAAACTATTAAACTTTTTTTATACTAGGTTCTAAAATAATAAGTACATTTCATTTAAATCTTTGCATCAGTATGGCCATCCAGATCTCCCGACATTACACCTCGCGACTTTTGATTGTTTGGCACATGAATTTAAAAGTGTGCCTTGAAAAGCGTCTCACTAGCAACATTGAAAGAAACACGTGTATGTCGTACCACCAGAAATGTTTCTTAATCTTGTGAATAGCATAGTGTCTGAAACAGCAACTGCGTTGCTCATAGAACATTTATTAGCTGTTAATCTGCCTGGCGTATTATCCCATGTAACATGTAGTTATTGCAGCGAGGACATGCGTGAAAAGTTGAGCATAACGAAAATGAACAATTATTGTTTCCTGTAATTATTGTGAAATTAAAGGGAAACAGACATAAAAAAAAAAAAATAATAATAATAATAGAGAAAGTTATTTCGCTTGGAAACCTTTGAATTAACCTCTAAATTTAGAAAAGCATTGATTCAACATTAATATCAAACTTTTAATAGAAATGATAAAAAAATCATGGAATATTAGTAATAAGCTAAGAAACCCAGATTTGCTTTTTACCTATGTCAATAATTCTACATAAAAGACTGTGAGCTATACATAGTTTCTGAGACCCATTCCAAAACATACTAATTTCTTTGCGTACATACTTTTCAGTAGCATAAAGCTCAATTTGCTCTCAAAAACTCAATATCATTATAACGAAAAACAAAAACAAGTCGATACGGCAGCAAAAGATATGCATATCATTTTTCTACAAAATTCGTACTGCACGAAGGCAACGTCTCAACTACTGCGGTGAGATCCTTCATAGAACATTTAATTATATACTCCTATTCTATGGCATAACTGCGTTACAGCTGAGATGTCCTTTTACGATTCTTTTTTAAGGAGCTGGGTGAAGCTCTGTCAAAGCGACCCCCGCCATCTTCGGTTTCAGATTATTTTAATCCTCGAACCCCAACGGAAAGGCACATCAGTTTACAGTGCCCACATCCAGGAAGCTATTGGTTCGGGATGGCTTGTCGAGTTTCGAACCAAGCACACTTGGCTCAGAGCCCCAACGCACCATCCACTAGGCCGCTCCATTTTAATAACTGGGGATCATCGGAAGATACTCCTGGTTTGACTCGTAGCTAAAAAAATCTGTATGTATTCAACATAATATTTAAATAATAAGCGGTAAAGTGTTTGAATAATTCCATCCGACTATTTTCGATTGAAGCACGTCCAGATATTCATTCGCACAGTTTTGGGGCATATGTTTATCGCTCTACGGTCATCTTGTGCACACGAGGGCTGCATACCGGGACCTACAGTTTAACGTGGATTCCGAATCCTTAACAAACATCCATACCACCGCCAGGATTCGAACCTGGAGCGCTAGCCACTTGCCCATCAGGCCGCTGAATATATTCCTAACCTAAGCTAATAGCACCGAGCACCTTCGAGGAAAATCACCAACGAACATCGCCAGACCTTTTCCTTATAAAGTGCACATTTAATGTAATAAATTAAGCAATTAAAACGCCAAATAATGGCAGAATAAAAATGGACATGCATTTGCAACCATCTAACAGGACAACCCTTTCTGTTGCAGGCGAGCAGCGACTGTGACGAGACCATAAAGTGCCACAACGCCGGCGGAAACTCCTACTTCTGCGGACCCTACGTCATCTCGTGGGCCTACTGGCACGACGGCGGAAGGCCCGGCGACAAGGGAAGGGCCCACGGTTAGTACTGCTCCATTGGTACCCTGTTCTGAGAATTGCTTTTTTAATGTGAGGATAATCATTTGCTTTTCAGATATCACCATGGCTCCCACAGTTCAGCATACCTTTCAGTGTTTTTATTTACTTTATTTCAATAGTCTTGGAGCCTCATTGTACCGAATTTAAACCTAACTTAAATTCTTTTATATTTAATTTTTATTTTGTATTTTACTTTTATTTATTTTTAACTTTTTTAGTACCATCTATTTAATTTAGAAACTTTATCTTTTATACTAACAATTAAGCAGCCAATTTAAAATTAAAATCATATCTATGAATCAAGATGAGGAGGTTAAGGGGTATTTCCCCCATTGGTAACTCCGTAATCGGAACGCCAGTTGCCATTGGTACCCTTTCCCTGTGCGAGCTACAACCACTGGAAGCAATGTGTGTTTTCTACAGAACGCACAGTGGTGGCACTGTGCGTTCTGTAGAAAACACATATTCGGAAACAGAAACGGACGTACCTGTTTCTGAGTACCTATGGGGTAAATAGACCCCGAAAACCTCCACACAATCATTAATATAGTTAAACTTACATTATTGAAATTACATCGTGAATTTAGATTTAAAATAAATTAAAATAAATAAATAATTAATTTAAAATAAATTTAAAAAACTAAAAACATGCTTTTAGAGTTAATCAAACTAAAAAGTAAAAATAAATTATAGTTTAAAAAACTACGTGGGTTACTCTTCATAAGTTAAAATAAAATCTCTAATCCTGGCGATCCTAATCATGATGAGATAATAAACTTATCAAAATATTTTAGTGTCGTCGGTCCTTGATAAGTCTACAACGTTTAAATTAAATCTGATCGCTTAAAGTAGGGCAAAATCGAGCCCATAGAGTCAGTTACAAGCAAGCAAACATACAGGTGAAACTAATAAAAGCGTATTGAAAAAAATTTACGCTATTAAGATAAATGATAAAAAGAAAGAAGTAAGTTAAGTTACTCAGGTACAATTAGGAGTCCGTAACACGTTTCCCCTCGGGCGGTCAGTGAATTAATGAAAAAAATCAATTAAATTAAGAATTCAAAATAAATACATTAGAAATGAAAACATTAAATTCTTAAAAATTTTAGATATTATTTAGGGGGAAAAAAATTACAATAGCCAGTATTTGTGTTAATTTTGCACATCGTAGAAATAAATGAAAATTTAGTGCCAAATAGACACCTCAGATTTGCAACTGAGCTATTTTGAGTCCCACGAATTCTTTTTAGACGTGGGAAGGACTCAAACGTCCCATTGTAGGTAGCTCTAGGTCAGGGATGGGCAAACTGCAATTTTATCCGACCCGCGGATAGAATTTTAATATGCCAGTCAGAGACAAATTAAAAGAAATATATATTTATATATTATATATTCATCTCCTTTTCTACTTTGATTAAATATTATTTTTTTCTTCCTTTTTTTCAAAGGACTGATGATCTTTTTACTTTCTCTATTTTTGTTCTGCAAACCATAAAGCGACGGAAATAGCAAGCACAGACAGCTTTCAATCGGTGAAGTGTTAAAAACGGAAGTTCTTTGTTAGTTATAGCTGTAGAATGGCGCCAATAAGTTTTACAAATAATTATCGAAATTAAGTTTTATCTCGCGCACAGAAAATTAGTGCTATGTTTGCTTCATCTTATACATGTGAACAAGTGTTTTCAACTATGAACCTTAGAAAGAATTATTTCAGAAGTGGACTGACAGACGAGCATTTAGCCTCGTTCCTTTGAAACAGTACATCTCACTTCGAATCTCAAAATAAAGAACTTTTAAAAATGAAATCGAGATTTCATTCATCTCATTAACATATTTCAATTGTAATGCTTGTATAGTGCTTTTAAAATTTTAGAAAAATTTATCTTGGCCCGCCAAACGTTTTTTTTTTCTTTTCAATTTTTGGGCCCGCTACCGAAAAGGTTTGCCCATCCCTGCTCTAGGTCTTACACATATTCGGGGATTCCCGGTGTCATTCATTTCCCCATTCATATGTGCAGCATTGGATAGTAATAAAACAGAAAGGCGTTGCTTTGTTTACAAGCAGCAGAATCTTGACGCCAACATCGCCGCTTGGTTTCCTTTTCCTCGCAAATATTTCCCCAGAAAGTTGTACATTTTTTGTATTCATACGCATATATTTATTAATCCAAAAATAGGCATACAGATCAGCTCTATCTCACAGAAATTTAGAAACAGTCAAGAATACTCGAAAAATTTTAACAACTTAATACGTAATAATAATTAATAGAATATGCATAATTGCCTTAAAATGCGCAAAATACCAAAAATAATTTTACTTATTAATAAGAAAAAAAAAAAGGACGCATATTTAAACGCATTTAATTTACATTCATTTAGGGTTTTTAAAAATTGAAGACTTTGTCGGATAAATTTTTTTTCCCTTCTCGCCAATAGTAGCCATAGTTGGTCGCCAAGCTGCAATCTTAAATGCTGAACTACGCAACCCTGAGATGAATGCATCCAACTAAATGGGTTAAAATGACTTCTTATCAATAAATGAGCATTACAGCGTTTCATTTAAATAAAAACATTTAGCATGTTACATTATGATGTAGGCTAATGAAGTCATTCATAAGACACTCGACAGACTTCTTTTATGCCATCCCCATCTAAAACCGTGATAATAAGAAATTCACCTATCCAGGGAATTTAGAACAAGTAACATTCAACTTCAAAATAAATGATAATTATATCCGAAAGCTTATTATTATTTTTTAAGACCTTTTTGTTATTTATAGACATTTGTGTGTGTGTGTGTGTGTGTGTGTGTGTGTGTGTGTCTGTGTTAGTTTTTTAAAAGCCTCCAGATAAGTCTTTTCTACCCAAGTGAGAGTTCGACAGATATTTTAGGATGTGAAAAAATACTTTTCATGACTGCGCACTGTTTTCGTGGAAATCATCCAGCGTAAATGGAGGAAATCCTGTTATCTTTTAAAACCACAAGATTAGCATACATGAATGACCAGATTTTATTCATTTACTTTTTATTTTCCAAAACTATTGCATGTAGGTATAATCAGTGACACATGAAAACAAAGGAAAATATTTCGTTTACAGATATTCGATATATGAACTTTTCGTGAAACGATAAACGTCTGATCTCTAATCAATTCAGATATATTTTCTTCCTTAACTTCTAGCCATTGCCGTACCTAGCGAACGTAGCTTTCGTACCTAGCCTTACCTTCTCAGGATGAAGTTCAGATTTCAATAATTGGCGATTTTCTGCTTCTCTTCTTGACAATTTTAATGAATGAAATTTCGAATAGAAAATGACTCTTTGTTGTACCATACATATCGACATTAAAAACCTTGAACTATTTTTGTGACTTTAGTGTCTGAAAAAAGGGCGCAAAACGTCTGAGTGCGCGTCACAACGAGAATGCTTGAAATTTTGATGCTACCACTTCCAAACATTTCATGTAAATACTTCCTGAAAATACATTCATCTTTTCCACAAATGTTTTTCCACCTCTGAAATAAACATGCTCAAAGAATTTCACATGATTGCTATGGTAAAAGATAATATACATGGTGATTAAACGCTCTTGGGACACACTCACTAAGACATATATTTTTTGTGTACGAATGTACGGTCGGAGGTGAGGCGTTGAGGCAGAAACACAAAAAGAAAAACATTGTTCATTGCCAACATCATTGTAAAGTGCTTCTTTGATTCAATGTTTACCACAAATGACGACCACTCACAGTGAAGCATGCGTCGAAGGAGGGACAGTTCCAAAGATGCCAGACATTTTCCGAACTCTTGTAGCCGCAGTGGATAGTCGAGTAATGAGAGTCTCGATTAAGTCAACTGAAGTCTCTTAAACGAAAACACAGAGCAAGGATGAAATAGAATACGCATCGGGGTTACCAGCCAGAGGATTAGAAACTCGTCACGTGACGAGTATCAGTTGGCGCGTTGTGTCTGGCTGTTGCGAGAATTTTGCTTGAAAATGCGTTCTTTTCTTAATGTGACACGTACGACCTTACATTCCTATACAAAAAAATTTATGTTTTAGAAAATTATACCCGGGCACGGATTTTCCTATATGCTAACTAGGCTTCAGCCTAGGGCCTCCAGATCAAGAGGGGCTTACATGCAAATTGTTACATTCAATGCCTACATTCAATTGTTGTTGTTTTTATTTATTATCCTTGCCACATTTTTATAAAGATTAGTACCCATCACAACATGTTTGATTTAACATATTGATATATATCACAGTAATGATGTATTTTATTATCTCTCATGTAACTTACAAACTTAAAAATGGGGGGTGAAGTGGAATAGCCTAGGACCTCTTTTCATCTAAATCCGACCCTGACTATACCACTTCTTAAAATTTGTCACATGACCGTTGGATCACCTCGTATTTAGCGGTCATACGATACTTTTTTGTCCAATAGTTTGGTAGAAAGTGATGGATGGTTTTTTTTTTTTTTTTTTTTATTATTAATTTTTTTAACAGTTAATAACAGTTTTCGAATATTTGATATGTAGTTCAGAAAATTGTGTACAAACTGTTTAATGGATGAGTAACTGTGAATCTATCTGTTGCAGATTTCGAGAACTGCCTGACCAACAAGACGTGCGCTGAGCAGGCAGTCCGGGGATACATGCGCAAATATGGCCAAGACTGCGACAACAACGGGGTGATAGACTGCCTGGACTTCGCCCGGATCCACAAGCTCGGCTTCGGACAGTGCGGAGGGGACGCCATCCTCGACACCGACTACTGGCAGAAATTCGAAGTCTGCTACATCGCGCCCTTCCAGCCCTACGACGACTACGGTGAAGGAGGCATCCAGGCCCGCAGCGGCCAGCACCCACCCTACGAGTAAACGCCCTACACTGGAATCTGCTTCGACTGTGGTCATCCCATATTCTACAGTATGGCAGAAGTCTTCCTACGAAGCAATGATTCCAATGTGCACACGCTGACTGAACAATGAAGATATCACGCACCATGAAAATATTTGCAAAAAGCCCTTTCATTATAGGCTGTCATATTTTTTTTCCTCCTTGAATATTACAAATATATTTTTCTATTCGAATCAATGTATACTCATAATAGCAAGAAACGGATTCCAATTGTCCATTCACATCAAGAATAGCAAAAAAAGTCACCTTTCTGACACAAAAATAAGCGAAATTTTAGTGGATTTTTAGAAATATAAATGGATCGGTAGCTGTTAAAAAAAAATGATGCCTGGCTGATTGGCATGCTTTCTCGGATCCCAGAAGACATAGACTGCAGAAATTGTTTGTGTACCGTGTATCGTATATTGCATACACTAAAATGTTCTTTTTTTAGAGTGTCCCTCAGGGCTGCATCGGCATTTTTCATTTGTGTATTTTCTTAGATTAAATAAAAACATAATGGATCCACTTAACTTCTTGTGTTTATCCATATACAATTCAAAAAGTAATAACTAAAATATATTTTATGCTTCATTCCAGCCTTTCGTCGTCATTTGCGGCTGTCCCAGAAATAGCACAACAAACTTCAACGAAGTATAAAAATTATATTAACGACGAAATTTCTTTTTCTTTTTTTCCATACTGTGGCGTGCATTTCGTTACAATGTTTTTATGGGGTTATTTTTTTTTTCTGTTAAATGTTTTTTTTTTTTTTTTTTTTTTGATGTTTTGTATGTGGTTGTTGTTCTCTTCTATGAAATATTTTCGCAGGGGTATTCCGTGGTTGTTTGAATGTTCCTTCATTTTTGAAATGTTTTGTGTGTGGTTTGTTTTCCTCTCCCACGAAATACTTTCGCAGGGTACGAAGCCTGTCGAATTCTGTGAAAGTTCTCGGTGCCCATACAGCTGTATTCCTATCGAGATCTTCTCTTTTACATTGGTAAAAGTCGGAGAATCTCACCCTGTAGATGTCCGTCGTCCTTTAGACGCAAAAGTGTATTTTAGTTTTCGTGTGAATAAAATATTTCCAAAAGGTTCTAGACATTTTTTTACACAAAAAAATCCCGTTGCATATTGAAAAATACTTTTAATCCGTACCAGATCCTTAGAATTACACGAAATGCATTTTTTCCCATAAGAAATAAAGGGAAAATGAGTACGTAACCATGAAAAATCCTATTGGGCAACGGGCGTACCGGTTACGGAGTTCCTAGGTGGTTTTAAGAACCACAATACCTCCACATCTTAATTGAGTTAAAATATTTGCACAAAATGAAGTTGCTTAAATTAGAGAATATTAATAAATAAAAAATAAAACAATTAAAATTTAGGAAAAACATCTCTTGCTTGAGAATAATTAAAGCAAGAGATCAAAAAAGCTGAAGCTATCGGTACAATTAGGAGTCCGTTCACGAATCCTATTGTTATTAGTATATTATAAGAATTATACTACGGTGTCCTAAAAGTAAGACCAATTTTCAATTTAATATTCCGGCATAGGAATTTCAATTTCTTTTTAGGTTGCTGGCACTGTCCTTGATTCTGTGCGAAATTTAACGTCAAAATATTCATTAGTGTTTGAGTTACGCTTGGCTTTGTGAGACGCTAAAACCGATTCCGGCGATTTTTGAAATGTCTGAATTCATTGATCGAAGAACTTGCATTCAATTTTCTTTGCGGAAGCGTATAGAATGTTGCAGAAGGCATTCGGTGAGCATTCCTATATCAGAAAGAAATGTTTAGAAGTGGTCTAAACAGTTCAAAGAAGGCAGAGAACGCGTTGAAGACGAAGAGCCCTCTGGTCGACCACCAACCTCCACCGACGAAGCTCACGTCCAAAAAATTACAGATTTGGTGCTTGCAAACCGTCAATTTACAATAAGAGACCTTGCTGATGATATTGGAATTTCAAAATTTCATTTTAAAAGATGTTTTGGGTCTCAAACACGGCAAATCTTGATGGGTACCGAAAACACTGAATGCGCCAGCTCACACTGCATTGATTCTTCGTGACGTTTTCGCCAACAATGACACCCATATCGTTCCACAATCCCCGTATTCCCTTGATTTAGCATCGTGCTACTTCTGGCTATTCCCTAAACACAAAAGACCACTCCGGGGACACCGTTTTGAGTTGATGGAAGAGACATTTCAAAAATTACCGGAATCAGTTTCAGCGTCTCCCAAAGCCAAGCTTAACTCAAGCCCTAATGAATTGACGTAAAATTTCGCGCAGATGTCAGGGACAGTGCCAGCAACCTAAAAAAAAGAAGAAAAAAAAATTGAAATACCATATGCCCCGGAAATTTGAATTGAAAACTGGTCTTACTTTTTGGACACAGTAGTAGTATATATATATATATATATATATATATATATACATATTGATAAATGCCTTTAATCCGTACCAGAATTACACGAAATGAATTTTTTCTCCATAAGAAATAAAGGGAAAATGAGTCCAATACCATGAAAAAATCATATTGTTATTAGCACGTTATGGGGATTATATAAAATAATTAAAACAGTATTTAATATTCAAGTACATAACATGAAAGCATTCACTTAAATGCATACTCATGAAAAGTCATTGTTTGAATTCGTCCGCTTTGACATTTACTAAAAATCTGGCGCCGAGTTTAGCTTGTACTTCCTTTCAGGATATTTTTGAAATGTGACATTGTCTGGTCATTCTAGACAATGCTGTTACGGATTATTTGAAATTTCTTGGGGAGGAGGGTTCTTTGCGAAGTTCGTGTATAAACACGCAGTTATGGCCTAAATTACCATAGTTTCCCGCCTATAATCCCCGGATTATATATTCAAAAAAAATGTTAGAATTTTGTAGTGCAGATAATAAACTGCTGCGTATAATCAGCCTATAAAGCCCAGATTATCCTTAAAATTTTGTGATGCGAATTATACGCCATTGCACATAATCCACAGATTATACATCAAAAACTTTAGAATTTTGTGTTGCGGACTATACGTTGCTACACAAAATGAGCCTATAATCCAAGGATTATACAATTAAGAAAAACCCTAAAATTTCGTAGTGTGGATTAAGTCCGCTGCGTATAATCTGTGGATATTTTTCTTCTACTAAAGTTTTATAAAAATCATTTCTATAAAACCACCACCTACATGTAAAAGTGCTTTTAAAAAAATATTGACAGAACGCAGTGTGAGAAAAAAATCAACAATATTCTAAACATAAAGAAAGAAACAACACTCATGGATGATTGTAAGGAGTCATACTTTACATAAAAACAAAATGCGACGTGTATCCTACACGGGTGTGTGTTAACAAATGCAAAGCGTCATGGAATGATGGTATGGACAAGAATTAAAAATGCTTTGCAGATGACTTAATGAACTATGATACTGATCAAGATTTTCTTCTTCTCTCTAACAAATATGAAAATTACAAATCGTTCCGTTTTCCATATCTTCAACTTATAATATATCTAATATATAAAATTCTCGTGTCACAGTGTTTGTTGCCAAACTCCTCCGAAACGGCTCGACCGATTCTTATGAAAATTTTTGTGCATATTTGGTAGGTCTGCGAATCGGTCGTAATCTATTTTTTAAACCCCTAAGTGATAAGGGTGGCCCCCCCTAAATATTTTTTAAAATTTCTTTGGCAAACCAATGTAGTGGCAACAATCGTTTAAAATCTACCATTGAGGAAGGCGCCAATCTTGCAACCCTGAATTTTTCCGTCAATTTCTTTAGGGTTGCAATACTGCAATTACAGGAATTCGTTGCTTCATTTTTCGAACAATACAATGACTATTTTATTGCTATTTCGATAATTAATTGCAGAATTCTTATTTACACTAATTTCATCGTTGGAGTAAAAAGTTTGTTTCTACCACAGACGAAAGATATACCACAATAAAAGGATGGCGCCGTGTCTCGATGCCTGTACTACATAACCGTAAAATTCTCATGTTCTGAATATTATTGTTTTATGTACTACTTTAAATTTTGTGAAAATTATATTGTATGAAATTTATATTATTTCTATGAGAAATAAATCAAATGTATGTAAGTATTACCTGATTTGATTATCAATATTTTTTTTATTTTCTAAGTTTGAATTTGAATTGGAATAAAATATATTGAATGAAAAGTTGTGAATCAAAACATTGAACATTTCTATGCTTAAAGTTTGTCAACATGTGTTGTATTTGATTAAGAATTCTAAAATGAAATGTGATCTAACAAGATAATATAATATAGAAAATATAATTTTAAAGAAAGATGATGAATTTTAAGGATTTTTTGAAAAGTGTGAAAATGAAGTAAACTCTTCAATTATTTGATATAATGATAACATTAAAATTTTATAAAAGGTATTATAATAGCTGCAAGTTGGAAATCAAGGAAATTTTATTTTAAAAACTTTTGTTATTTGAAAAACAAAGAATTTGAGTTATAAATTTGAGTGATTTAAATATTGTCGAAGAAAAATTGATAAATGGTACTTTAAGTTGGAAGTTATTTAAAGAAAAAAAACAAATAAATAAGTGTTTATATTAATAAAGGAAAATTTAAAAAGCTCATTAACTTTTCTATTTGTTTTGTGATTTCTTTCATCATAAAATAATAAAACATTTTTTGTGAAGAAGAAAAAAACACATTTTCTAAGTTTGAATTGGAATAAAATATATTGAATGAAAAGTTGTGAATCAAAACATTGAACTTTTCTATGCTTAAAGTTTGTCAACATGTGTTGTATTTGATTAAGAATTCTAAAATGAAATGTGATCTACAAGATAATATAATATAGACAATATAATTTTAAAGAAAGAGGATGAATTTTCAAGGATTTTTTGAAAAGTGTAAAAATGAAGTAAACTCTGCAATTATTTGATATAATGACAACATTAAAATTTTATAAAAGGTATTATAATAGTTGCAAGTTGAAAATCAAGGACATTTTATTTTAAAAACTTTTGTTATTTGAAAAACAAAGAATTTGAGTGATTTGAATATTGTCGAAGAAAAATTGATAAATGGTACTTTTAAATTAGAAGTTATTTAAAGAAAAAAAACAAATAAATAAGTGTTTATATTAATAAAGGAGAATTTAAAGCTCAATAACATTTTTATGTATGTACATTTGTTTTTATTTATATTTAAAAGTTGGTTTTAATTATTTCTTATTTGAATTTTTATGCATTTGTATTCATTCAAAACATCACAATAAAATATTTCTGTTCTAAATGCTTTGAAACTTCATGTAAAAGCTTTCTTTAAATGTATGAAAGGAATAGAACATGGAAATTAACCTAAATTCATAAATTATTTTTATTTTAGTTTTTAAACTAAGAATTTTTTGTAAAAAAAAAGTTTGTGTCAACAAACTTTAAGCATACAAAAATGTATAAATACTTGAGATATAAATCTTAAAACAGTATATTACCTACATAAGGATATTCCCAGCATAAAAATACTTGCAAAGGAAAAAACACTATTCATGTTTTATTTATTTTTGAATTATAAAATTTTGCAACAATATCACATTTTTGCAATGTTTATCCATATTTTAAAGAATAAATTGTATAAAGAATAGTTAAAGTTGATATTGTTATGTGAAATTCAAAGGTTTTGAATATATTTAATCAAAACACTTGCAAAAAGCTAAATATTTTAAATTCAGGTCATTTCATATTAAAAAGCCTTTGCAAATAGCAGGAAGTTGTAAAAAAAAAGTTTGTCGAGCAAATTTTAACTTTTTCAAAAACAAAGCTCAGAAAATATTTACAGCTTTAAGGAAAAACAAAACAATATTTTTTAATAAATGAGACTATGAACTTGATAATTCAATGGCATTTTAATATATTTACAACATTTTTAAAAGTAATATATATAATTAAAAGTTGTTTTTAGCTTTTTCTCAGAATGAATTTTTATGCTTTTTGTTTTCATGTGAAACACCATAACACAAGTAATTTTGATCCAAATGCTACAAAACTTTGTATTTATGTTTTTCATAAATATTTACAGGGAAGTAGACTTCTGAAATGATTATAGCTACATAAATATTTTTTATTTCAATTGTTAAACTTGGAATTACATGCAAATTTTGGAAGAATTTTGTGTCGACAGCATTTAAACTAGCACAAAATAATAAATAATAAAGATATAAATTTACCAGAGGTCTATTCACAAACTTAGAAATTTAAAAATATTGATTTGATTTCAGGTTTTGTAACAGTATCAATTTTTGGCCGTTTTTACCCTTATTTTAGCTTATAAAAATTTAAAAAATAATAATGAATTTTTTTATGTGAAATCATTAGTTTTTAGATACATTCAATCCAAAAATGTGTACAAAGATAAAAAATTCCTTCGAAGGTGTTCGTGTACCTTTAAACGATCGTTTGCATTTGTATTTTATTGTGAATTTTTTTTTAAAGTTTTTTCTTATTATATCCCGATTTTATTTTAATTGTATTGTATTTTTTCAATTATCATTTTCAGTAAACGACCACCAAAAAAATCTAACCTCAGAATCCGTGTTTCTCCCATGGGCAGCTGTATGTTGCATGCTCACGTGTTCGAAAACCATCGAATTTATTTATTTCGACTAACAAGAAATATTGTTCATTTCTTAGTTAAATGAAAGTAATGATTATTAAAAATTATATTACGTAAAATAATTATAAAACAGTCTTAAAAATCAACATTATCTACCTCATTCATTAAATTAATGAAAATTAAACGTTTTCTATTCGTTGAAACTTAATTTGATCTTTTCATCATTCTTTACCAATCACTTCCTTAACAATACCAATTATAGTATCTAATAATTGAACGAAATACAAGAAAGCCACAGCAACGCATGGCCGGGTCTTCTAGTATATTTTATAAAATCAAAATACTATAAAGAAAATTACACTATCAAAACCACTCTTTAAACATGAATCGTTTTATTAGTTTTATGCAATCACAACAAAAACAGAACATGACTGGTATATGGCACTTCAAAGAACAACAGCAAGTCGACCGTGGAATATTAGAGAGTTTTTGCATACCGTACGTTAGTTACCGTAGGACGTCCGTTAGCTTTTCTCCCTAGCGCGCATGCTCATAGGAAACATTATTACAGATACGCATGCGCGCTAGGGAGAAAAAGCTAACGGACGTCCTACGGTAACTAACGTACGGTATGCAAAAAATCTCTATTATACAAGACCTTTTATTTTTTATAACCGAAAATTTCATATTCATATTTATCAAGCCATCAATAGATTCTTATTTTCATATTTATATGTATGGCCGAGTGGCTAGCGCTCTGTACCACAGGTTTCGGGTTCGAGTCCCGGCGGTGCCATGGATGTTTGTAGTGGTCCGAATCCACTTTAAAGCCGTAGGTCCCGGTCTTAATAGGATCATAGAGCGTTGCGGGGGCATTGTGACTCCGCGTCCGTATCTTCAAGTTACACGCGCCCCCTGGGTAATGCAAAGTGAGTAACGTCTGTGCGGCACTTGCCTTAAGGCATCCAAGACCAAGCTGTCTGAGTGTTTGCCAGCTGCATTGGAACAACAAAAAAAAAAAAATATATATTTATATGTATCAAGCCGAAATTGTCAACCCTGTACTACAGAATGGGGAATGCCTGAAATAATGTTATAGATAAGAATTAAAAATACTTTAAAGAAGATCAAATTTATAATAAATGGCAATGCTGATGGTGATTTTCAGATTTCCGTCTCAATTAAAACACAATGATTACGAGTCGTAGGAACAATGTACATAGTTTTTTCCCCGATTTCCATTATTTTAAATTTACAACATTTTTTTCTTCATAGAATTAAAATTGCTCTGTAAAACTGGAAGTTCTGATAATTTTATGCCCAGATTATTCAACAGGATTTGATTGCTATATGGCACACTTCAAAGGTCAGGGGCAAATCGACCACGGGTTGAAGTTTATTATTATTTTAGAATCGAAAATAATGCTTGTGGGTTATACGACTTTGTGGATTATAGGCGATAAATTACGATTATAAATTAATAATATAATACACTAGATAGACTGCCAATATTTTTTCAAACTATCTATTTTGATTATTACCAAAATTTCATAAGCACAAAATATTACTATATCAAATGTGTGCTTTTCCATTTGGGAAATATAATAGTTGTTAAGTTTAACTTACCGAAATGCTACTAAATAGAATTTCTGGACGAACGTAGCATTTTTGTAATGATTCTGATGATAATTTTTTATAACTTAAATCAAATTTAAAGCAAGTTTATTTATACTTTTTTGTTAGACAAGCCTTTTTTTTTTTATATACTAAATTTTTTTAAAAAAAATAACCTACTAAATCAGAGAGATCGTTTTGTAAAAAAAAAAAAAATGTTTAATGTTGTCATATTTCTAGCACATTGTTATTTTCCATTTATCAACGATCCATTTTCTACACTTTCATGGCAGCATTAATAAGTTTGAGAAGGTGGAGTAAGAGAATTATTCTTGAATGGCAGTTTCACTGCACAAAAGTGATGGGTCATCTCAATCTATCAGTGATATCCTGCCAATCATCAGATGGTTTGGTTTGATTTGTCGCTCTACGGTCATCTTGTGCTCACTTTAGGCTAAACAGATCAGGACCTACAGTTTAACGTGGATTCCAAACCACAAAGAAACATCCATGCTACCACCAAGATTCGAACCTGAAGCCTTCGGTATCAATGGCCAGAGCGCTAGCCAGTTGACCATCAGACAGCAATCATAGGATGGAACACAGTGGGTGAGTCACTGCCTTCAGAATTTAGAAGATTACATAATGAAATCCATAGCAAGAGTGACCTGGTGGGCAGCTTGCTTGGTTTCAAAGCAAGGGAGTTGGGTTCAAAACTATGTAGGGAAATCAACCCGAAAGCTACTACATTTTAAGTTGGGGAATGGGCAAGCAAAATCTGCAGCCCAGTGCCCTTTGATTGGCATACAAGAAAGGGCACTGGGGTTAATGGAAAAGCATCTTTTCAGACAATTCTGTCTCTAGCTCTGTTAATGTTGCATTCATGCATGCTATCAGATTGCACAACTCTTCCATTATGATCTCACTGCCAGCCCTCTCAACAATCATGGATGCACCCCTTACTTTCAGTACCTCCTCGAGATCAGTTCTCCACAGTACAATGTGAAGTCTCATGTGGGAGGCAACATTCAACACTTCTTCACTATTCACCGTGTTTCACCCATTCAAGAGATGTCATCCCCCCCTACCTCCTAGATCTAGTTGACTGGCAGAGCACTCAGAGATGAGCCGAAGCATTTTGATACGAATAACTTCAGAATCTTTTAGTATAGTGATTTATGTGCCATGGTGGTTTAAATATGTAATAAACATATATTTGATAATCATGGCATTGAGTTTTAAACCAGAGGAGTATAGCCAAATTATGTATAGATGAAATGGAAAACTCTTTTTTATTGATAATAAATGTGAAAAACTAACATGAGCATTTACATTCATTTACAAAATGTAGCAATTCATTAAAACCATCTCAATGAAAAAAAAAGGGCTGTTGAGTTTTGCTACAGTGTTCTGACAACAAATAAAAAATGTGTTTGAGAAAGATTACTTTTTTTTTCCAATGGGGAAATATTGTTTCCTTCAATGCTTAAATATTATTTAAAAATCTCAACATTTAATATAAAATAATTTTTCAGATTTTGAAAATTTTGTTTATATATCATTCAACTGGTGTATCCTGAATAGAATCTGCAAAGGATATTGCATTTAATGACACATCAGCAACATAACAAAAGCAGATTTCTTTTAATAATGTACAACAAAAGCATATTAATCATATTTACAATAATAATTTTTACAAAAAAAATACAAAACAAAATTAGATGATTCGTGTATTGAATATGGGAAAACTACGCACTAATTTGTCCAATTTTGTTTGGAAGACTTCACTTACAATTTCTTTTCCCATTTTGCATTCTGGATTTTTAACCACATATTCCACATATACCTTAAAAAAAAAAAAAAAAAGATTGCAGTGAATTATTACATCAAACAAAACTAAAAATTAAATTACAAATATCAAAGTTGCCGACTCTCTTGATTTTTACTCCATCTTTCCTCTAGCTTACTCTTATATGTATAAAAGATTAAATCTACCACATTTTTTTTTTTTTTTTTATTACACATGTAACGAAAAGATAGAATAGCTCATAGTGATTTGATTGAAAAAAAAATATTTATTTTTACACATAAAAATGATTAAATGTTATCAGTAATTTTTGTTTCAATCAGAAATATTAAATTCTGTTGTACAAAATAAATAGTGTTATAGTTCGACTACCAATGGTGTGGAAAATTGGCAAGCAGCCAAGTTACATGAATTAAAAAAACAGCAGCGTCATAGGGAAGGAAATGTCATTTAAGAGGGGTTTTAATTAATAAAAAAATAAAATTTCAAAATGCATGATATCAAAATTAAAACTAGATGAAAAATTTCTTAACAAACTATTATACTTTTTCTTGCAAAGCAGCTGTGCACTGTATATATATGACAGCACCTTTTAGAAGTCATTAATTCGCCCATTTCAGCACTTTAACTGAATGTTTACCATTCCCCACAATTCATGGTTAGACTCTTCATAAGATTTATATTTTGTTAATTAGTTTTGTTTTATTTATAAAATAATGTGGTGCCAAATCTGCATTTTTCGAAAATAGAAGTTGGCAGCTATAGAATACAATACACATAAAAAGTTTCCTAGAAGTCATACCATCTCCTAAAACTATAACTTATTTTTTAGCTATTTACAATTGCAGAGTAAAAAAAAAAAGTTAACTTTCCCACATCATCTTGTCCGATATCTCAATGCTTTATACATTAATCAATTTAAAACTATATCAGTTAAACAATTACAACAATTGCAATTATCTACAAAATTCATTCATTCACTGTTTGAGGGTTAAATCGAAAGAGAATTTTAAATGGAGAAATGAGATTGCTTACTTAAACTATTATTTGTGTCAACCTAAAACCAATGTTTTTTTGTTTATTTAGTCTGGTTACATTTCGTGTAAAAACAACTAAAATTATTTCTCTTTAGATCATTGCCAAGAAATCAATCTTTACAGGTCCTAGATGTGAAGAAATACTAAAATATAGTCCAACCATGGATAAAGTGAAATGGCAGAAATGGGCAAATTAATTACTTGTTACAATAGTCGAATACACATAATGGAAAAAAAAAAAAAAACATGTAATGAAAAAATATATATAGTGACGAATTTTGTACATCAAATTTTTCAGTTAATATTATGTCATTGAAACCTTTAATTATAAAACATTTAAATTTTTTCATTGCAAATATCTCTCCTAAGTGATATTTCCTCTCATATGATGCCGTTCTGTTTGAATCCATTTGGACTAGCTGCTTGTCAATTTTTCATGCAATTGATGGTGTAACTATAGTATATTACCTTTATATCAATACTATTATTATTTATATCTGAACTATTATTTCCTTTTATATTATATCTCAAATCAATTTATTTTATTACTAGATAATATAAAAATAGAAATAAAATAATTGCTATTACAGGAAATAAATAATGGTTATCAATTTATTGCATTTGTTCAGAACATCCTACAGATAGCTAAAAATAGCCCTGCAAAATCAATCAAAAATTTAAAAGGCCATAATCATCAATGTAATTGATGGCAAACTCTTAAGAATTCCTTTTTCAGAACGTGATTTAGACACATGATAAGAAAGAAAATTTCTTAATATTATCAAGAAATATTTTGTCTTGATTTATGACTTGGTAGTGGTTGAATTAAGAAAATCATCTTTATTTAAATTATGCATTTATGGGAAGAATCGAGAAACTTAATGTTTATAGATTTAAAATCAGGAATTCCTTAACAATCAGAGTAAACTTAGTTTTTTAAAAATTAACATAATTAAAGTTCAGCTAATAAAAAAATATATTTATAATTTTTTTATTTAATATTCTCATTAATTTAAAGTGATATCATTTTTAAAGTATAAATATGCAGTGCTACACAATTTAAGAATCCCTGCATTAAGATTGATACCTATTTCCATTTTAGGCTCACATAAAAAGTAAAATGGTTTCTAAATGCTTTGATAAGCTGTTTTCCAGATATTGAAGATTGATCACTAATAAAATATACCATTAAGTCTCCATTCCAGATCTTTAGAGAATATTAAATATCCGATTTTCTTTATGTACAGGCAAATTGTGTGACTTCATTTTTAAGACGAATGAAACAAATTTAAGAAATATTTATAAAAAGATAACTAACATACCTCTCTGTATATTTTCTGCAGAAGTTCTTTAACATTGGTAGCAGTGACATCTGTGTTCATGATAAACTTTATTCCACTGCCTGTTTCATAAAAATTCAGCTTGTATTTGCTGGTGCGATAATTTAGAAATCCTTCTTTACTGAAAAAAATATATAAACATACAGCTGAAACAATATGAAACAAAATAAAAACTCAAAATGATAATAATAAAAAAAATAATTATAAAAAAAAAAAAAAACAATGAAAAACCCACCAATCAACTGGTGAAAGCTTCACAACAAATGACTTGAGAGAAAATATTAATCCATACATTAATTTCATTTCCTACATAAAAAATAAAGAATATTACTGATTGTAATATACAATAAAATTAAATACCTCAGCAATTTAAAATGTTACAATATTTATTTAATGAATAATTAATTTTTCCTATTTAGTAAAAGACATAAGAATGATGAAAACTTTTCCCAATTCATGACTTTTGCTATTATAGAAACATGCTGATATTTTATATATTTGAATACAGTCTTGGTGCAATCTTAATTTTAGTTGGCAGTATGAATGCTACACCACAAAGAGAATGTACGTTAGGATATGTTTCCTCAGGATGTGCGACACCAACTTCAATTATTGAAAAGTTGATAAAATTAAGAATTTGATACCAGTTATATAATTAAGAAAAAAAAATTTATAACTTTTACAAAGAAAAACATTACTAGACATATTTAACTACTCTTTTGACATTTTATATGAAAACATATTCAAATCAATAGAGAGTAAGTTCAATAAAATTGAAAACAATGAAGATTACAAAATACATTTTAAAGGAAAAAAAAAAACTTTTTTTAACTCTTTAGCTATATCAATAAAAACAATTACAAATGTTTGTTAGACAATGCAATGAAATACTCACATCATTTTCTATCAACATATATCTGTGAATAAATTTTGTTCACTTCATGACTATTAAAAAAATGAAAAATCCCAGTCCTTCGATTAGTGAATATTTAAATTATTTTTCGTTTTGTTAATTGAAAAATAAAATAAAATATTAAAAGTTATTTGTAAATAGAAAGTATTATGATGAATATTTATTCTCTATTATTTTTCTTATTAAAATAATTGATAAAAATAAATAATACACAAGACAATCTTCATGTGTTATTTGGTGGATTTTCATAATTACATGGAATCTATGTGGCCTTCGGTCTTAATCTGTTGGAATAGTTAGACCATCTAGTTTAAAAACAGAAATAGATTAATTAATTACTTGTTAAGAATGCTAGTCAGATATTAGCAGCAAAAAACAATTTTGAAAGAATAGTGGTTCAATAAAGGTTGTGAATTTTTCAGGCTAATTTTTCTTTTAATAAAATGTGATTTTAGTTATTAAAAATTATTTGTATTCTAATTTAACCCAATCTGAAAATAACTGTCTGCCCTATAACCCAATTCTATTGAATCTGTTTGCTTTGACTGTTGACCAATTTTTATAGACTGGTGATCAAATTATACATCACTGATATATTTATTTGAACAATGAAAAGAGTCAAAAGGCAGACTAAAAACAAATTTATTTTATTTAATTAATGACAAACTTTTTTGGTATTAGTAATGAAATAGACTTTTCATGACCAATACATATTCTTACCTCTTCTCTCGACATTCCTGCCTGCTTCTTTCGATTCCATTCTGCATAATAGATGCAAGAACCAGCCGAATTGAAAATGTACAGATTGTAAATAGTCATTCTGTTTAACAGAAAAGAATAAATTATTATGCTGATTTTGCAATTATTTGTTCATTTTATAAAACTAAAAATTCTTTAACTTAGATTGTCAAATTAAAAAGATCAAACTGATACAAGTATTCTATTTTAAAATATTGTTTCATTACTTTCATTTGTTACTTGGGCAATTGATATTTTGTTTCTTGGTAAATACTAAAAACTGAAAAGTGTAAATATTAACAAGGAAATTAGATCAGAAATAATAATGATTCCAATATTCTTTGAAATCTTATTTAAATAAAATTACAAAATTTAACAATATCTAAAAATTGAACGCATTTATCTTTATTTCATCAATGGTAACTATTTATTCCATATTTCATAATTTTTTAATTGACATGTTTTTTTAAATATTAATTCACGAGAACATTTTGGCTAGCATGGCATCACTTAGCTCAAAATTGTCCCTCAGTCAAGGCTAATGATAAATATAAGAATGGAGAAAAGTATGACAAATATCATATTGTTAATATATATATATATATATATATATATATATATATATATATATACTTATTATATATATATACTACATTAAAATATGTATACTACTATAAAAAATTTAACAAATATTATTCCATATATAAAAGAAACTGTATAGTTGATTAGCCAATAGTGAACTTGCAAAAACAGAAAAATATCAGCACTTATATCTAGAGCTTTTTGTTTTTTATATAATTTCAAATTAGTTATTAATCCTTTTCGCATATAACTAATTAAAGAATTTTAGAAAATTTTACCAAAGAAAAATTAAAAAAAAAAAAAAAAAAAATTGCCTATGTTGACAGAATATCTTTTTTGAAAGAAAAGTTCCAATTTCAGAATGTATTTATAATTTTTTATATTTTGACTTATTATAAATATATTGTACAATTATTATTAATATTTTTCAATCAAGGATTTCACACTATGAATATAACAAATTTGTAAAAATATTTACCAGATTAATTTAAATTAAAGAGGAAAAGTTAATATTTTATTTTCTGCAAAAACTTAAATTTCAAATATTCCTTATGATAGAAATAAACAAAACAATTAAAGTTTCATACTTAAAAAAAAAAAATTCTGTAGAAAAAACTTCGGGAAAGTATATTAATTTTATTTACAAAAATAAGACCTTATTGCCTTACAAAAATAAGAAACTGTTTGCAATTGAACTATTTTCAAATATATATATTTGGAACTGAATTATACATTCACTATGCAAATATAATAGCGGATTATTTTAAGTATTTAAAAAATTTAATTACCTATATTATAATAAAAATTGGAATGCTCTAAATTTTGTTTTATTTATTTATATTAACCGAGGAGGTACACACAAACCACTTCAAATATAAACAAAATGTGATACAGTTAACTAACATTTAATTGTTTTGAATTCAACGAAAAATTATTAAATATGAAGACAACAAAAAATGTTCCATTCTATATTTAAAAAATAATTTTACAAATTTAAGGTGGAAAAGGAAATTGTTTTATTTACAAATTGTTTTTGAGTTACAATTATAGAAATTCTATTAATGTTTTTTACTTTTGATGTGGCAACAAAAAAAGTTCGCGATCGCACAATTTTTCAAAATATTTATAGGAGTTAGATGAGATCTCATACACCGATCAAATTAAATCAATCTTCCTTAATACTGTCTTTTCTTAAAATTTTAAGAAATATTAATTTAAAATGTCTTCTGTGGAACAAAAGCTTCAAAATTGGTTAGTTAATGAAACGAACGTTTTAACCGAAACGAATTTTGAAAAGTTCTTGATATGCCAACTTTTAAGCCTCCTTACTCAAGGTAAAAATAAGAAAATTTGGGAATACATCATAACTCATGTACGCTCACGATATTCCGTTCAAAAATCCGGTGCATTTTGAAAGTGAAACGGGATTTAAAAATCCTGCAAAATATTTGGAACCTTCATCCATTGCTGATCTTTCTACCCTTCATCATGAAATGTCAAAAGCAAAGGACAAACAAAGATTTTTGAAAGATTCTTTGTCTATCACTCAGGCAGAGATTCTTTCTACGCAGCAAGATATTCAAAATATCCGGGATAAAACCGACAAAGTTCATCAAAAATCTGCAATTTTATATTTAATTACTTTGCAATATCATGAAAAAACTGCTTTGTTGAATTCTTTTCATTGCAAATTATCTACACATTTTTCGGATGGAATCTATAAACAAAATGCTAAATTAAATATTGAAAATACCATAAAAAAAACCCATTCCAAACATAGAGGGAAATCAACTTCAAAAATTGAATATCTTTTGCCCCAAACTCAATCTTTAGTTGTAAAGAAATTTAAAAATCCTTCAGCTACTAAAATACATACTTTCAATCTTCAAAAGAATGCTGAGCAAGTATTTAAAGATGTTTTGATGTCTGATATGCTAATTGTTTTGAAGGAATTTACTAAAATGTCTTATGCCAACATCATAAAAATATTAAGTGAAAATATGATTGTCAAATCAACAAATAATTCACAAAAGCGAAATTCTGAAAAGTTATTACAGAAGATGAAATTAAATTACATTGCTTGCAATTTTTCTGTGAAAAAATTAAATAATGATATTTATAAACTATGTAGCGAGAAAGAATCTTTGTTAACATTAAGATTGAAATCATCTGAAGATCAATATCAATTACTTAATAAAATAGCTGAAAATGAAGCTCTGAACGAAAGTATTCGTTATCTGGAAGAAACATTAAAACAGGAGCAGGTTAATATAAAGCTTTTGAAAGAAACAATTTCTTTAGAACCAGTAACAATTAAAGATATTGAAGCCATGCAAAATAAATTTTACAGTGACTTTGATATGATGTGCCTGTTACAGAAATCAGTTCCAAACATGTTAGATTATATTTTGAGATGTTTTATGGACCTCCATAAATTTGCAAATGAGGAAGTGTTTTCAGAAGTGTCTCCAACATTGCTAGAATATCCGCATGAATTAAAAAGTGAACTGACATTTGAAATTGAAATTCTATGGAATATTTTGAAGAAAAAGAACATAATAAAATCCATGTTACAGGAACCACTACCCATTGAACAGTCTATACCAGATGTGTTCTGGAATTTAATTGATATGGCACAATTTCAGAACCTTCTAGTGGTTTGCCAAAATATAAGATCAATTAAAAATTATGTATCTAGCAATCAGAAAATGGAATTGGAGTATGATGAGAAAAGATTATCGGAAGTTCACCAACAATATCATAACCTTGTAGATACATTAATCAAAATGAAAACTGAATTGAATAAATGTGATAAAGAATTGGAATCAGGGTTATTTTTAAAAAATGCTGTAGAAATAGCTTTTCAAGAATGGTGGGAACAAAATGCCCAGCATGTAGCAAACATAGAATATGAAGATAAAACTCTTAAAATGTGGCAGGATATTTTATCTGCTATTTAACTTAAAAATGAATTCGGAAAAAAACATTTTGAATCATTTCTACTATTTTCTTTACTTTCACTTAATGTATGTGAATGTGCAATCAAATTTTTTTTTTTCTAAATAATCTATTTACTGTGTTTTTTATTCCTGTTGCAAATATTACTTGATTTTAGAAATGTAATAAAGCTTTATAAAAATCTATATAAATTTTACGCTTATTTAATAGTTATAACTATGAGAAATGTTTTTAATATGAATTTTTATAAAATATCATTAAACATATTTGTAGTCATTCATAATTTTTTAAAAATAATCTGGTTTTCAACAATTCAGAAAAAAATTGATTATGAAATTTGACAAAATATTAATTACATTCTAATAGACCAGGAAGAATGTATATGATTCTACAAAGTCATGGTTTTTAAAAATAATTAAATTTTTCAAACTTTGCTAATAGATTTTTAATGATTGGAATAGGCATCCATTTATTTAAAAAAATAAATTAAAAAACTGTATTTGAACAAAATACAACTTAATTATTCTTTCATGATTAACAAACTACATATATATTTCAATTTGAGTTCATTTTCATTTGAATATTGAGGAGTATCAAAAATATTTTACATGATATTTAATCTTGCTTGTTTTCTATATTTAATTACATTCCTCTTTCAGATACGGAAATTTTTAATAATATCTTCACCAAATTTTCTCTATAAAATTTCAAATTTATGCTAAGCTTTGAAATCTCCAGTTTATGAGAGCCATCATTCAGTAGTAAGTAACTAAAACTTATTTCTTATTTATTCAAAATTTTAATTATTTATTTGGCAAATGAATGGATACACAAAAATTAGAATGATTTCTTCAAGGGAAACTTGACATTAAGATAATTTTTTTTATTTTAACTACTTTTTGTTTAATTTATAGTTGAAAATACCTCTTTTCTCTATAGTTATTAATTTTTTTTATTCTTGTTTAATTTAATGAATAAAACAAGCTACTAAAAACAATTAGATTTATTAATTTTTATGTTGAATACTAAAAATTATTTTATTTCTATTAAATACTTAAAATTAATAAAAGTTAATTAAACTGAAAATTAAATAAACTTAATAAAAATATTTAAAACTAATTGAATTATATTGTTATTTAACAATTTCATATATCTTCTCTATAAATATTGAACTGCAAATAGTGGATCATAGTGCCTAGTTTAATTTTAAAAGTTTTAATTTAAGCAAGGAAAAATAAAACATTTTCTCAGATAGAATTCATTAATGATGTATTTTATTTAAAAATAAAAAGAATCTACAAATCTTAATAAATTATGCCATTATTGTTTAAAAAAAAAAAAGAGGAGGGGAGTCAATTGCAGTCAAAGAATCATGCTGTAAAACATAAAAAATTATGCAAAATAAATTTATTTTTTACTCGAAAATCTCTGTAAAACAGTAGACAGACTTGAAAACTGAAACATATAGTTAATTTCATCAAAATAAATTTTTGTTATATGATTCAGATGCAATGATATTCTCATCAATACAGATTTTTACAATAATGACTGGTGAATTTTCATTATAAGAAAAAAAAAAAAAAAAAAAACTTGTAAGTAAAATCATTAAAAAAGCAACAAAATAATTTGCTAGTCTATTAAATACCTTTATATAAAATGCCAGGAATTCAGAATAAATGTTATGAACAATCAGTTATAAAATTATTATATATCAATGAAATAAACATAATTTTTTAAATTCTACTTTCTTTTATAGGGTATTTTTGAATTGAAACTGCTAATTTACAGTTTCTTTGGAGTAAAAATGTATAAAAGATTTTTTTTGTAGTTATTTATTAAATAGTTTAAATAATTGCAATGATGCTTTTGTTTTTTTTATCTTTAAATTAAATTACATGTTGTATGAAAAATACATGAATTATGTGTTCAGATTATAGTAATCTTCTGCCATTATCCATGAATTATATGCTGAAAAAATTCTTAGAATTTTGCAATATTTCTGGAATTAGTTATTATAGACTATTGCATACAAACTCTCTTGAAATTTTATTTAAAAAAATTCTATAAAACAGCCTCCAAAAAATTTTTTTTGCTAAAAAGAAAATTGAATAAATTTTGTGTGAGGGAAAAATAATCTTAAAATAAAGAAAAAAAGCATAACTGTTTTGGACAATAAAAAAGGGAACAGTATTTTTATAAATGTGATGTCCATCCTAGTGGATGAAAAGTACTGTTAATAAAAGATGAAAAGTATAATTAAAAACGCTTTACAAAAGGCCAAATTATAGCCAGTAATGAAGCTGGCCAATATTTTCTTTTTCTAAAACAAACATAATTATTGCAAATCATTGGAAAAATAACTTTTCTTTTGTGTTCACCATAGTACTTTTGTATTTCCAGTTTCTATTATTTTAAATTCGTAACTCTCATTATGTTTTTATTTAACTGTAGCATCAAAAATGTTCCTTAAAAACCGAAAACCAATTTGTTATTGGTAGAAAAACAAATTTTATTTGGTACATGGCATGTCAAAGAAAAGCGTAAATTATACTCTGCTGCAGATTGTATGACATCTTTTTCTAAGCCAAAAAATTTCGCCTAGAACTCGAGAAAGCATGGGCAAGAAATTGCTATGCTTTAAATCATTAATATCACATTAAAATTCACTTTAAAAAATGTCCTGTTCTTTGTAAAATGTTTTTCAAAACTTTTTTTTTTTTTTTTTCTTAATAAGTCAAATTGCATAGTTATTATTCTTTACGTAATATTTGAGAATATATAGTTTATATTAGTCTAATATGATACAATAATTTAAAAAAACTATTTTCAAGGGTTAATCTGATGTCTACTAATTACTAGTAACTTGAAAAAGCAATACGTAAGTAGA
>BPLR01003941.1:0-20719 GCA_021605095.1 Caerostris extrusa
TGGTGGTGGAATTATGCAAGTATTTCATAATTATTTTTGGAAATATTTCATATTTTCTAAAGTATGAGCATTTTTCAAATAAATCTCGGGCATTTTGACCTTACACATTCGTCACTAAAACGGCAGTGTTTGGTTTGGTTTGGTCATTTTTGCACACTTTTGTTTAGCACTTATTAGACCGGGACCTATAGTTTAACATGGATTCAAACCACTGACAAACTTCCACGTCATCACCAGGATTCGAACCTGTATATTGTATAAGCCTGTATTAGCAGAACTGTATAAGCCTGTGGTACTAAAGGTCAGAGTGGCCTTTTTTGGTCTTCCAGAAGCCAATTGGTCTTCAGGCTGCATTAGAATGGCAGAGATGTAGATTTATGCAGTACAGGTGACCTGTTACACTGTATGCATATTCTGCTACCATAATTTCCAATGAACACTCCCAATGATGACATCTGGTAGTCGCACCATACTCCCCCTACTGTGAACAACGGAAGACATTCCGGCCTACAGATTTAAAAATATCACATTTTATAGTTTTATAGACAACGAATATTTTTAAAAAATTGCACTGAAAAACTTTAAAATAAAAAATAGGAATACTGTAAAAAATAGAAATTGATTTTCAATCAGCTACTGGATTAAAATAAGACAAAAAGCACCCCTTCTGGTATTTCTATTATCTTTTCAATCACTAAACGTCTGGGGAGTAGGCTATTAAAGAAATTAACTCATTGCCGGGACCCATGTCTGAGGATCTTAAATAGCCATCGTGAGTGACTGCGAAGATTTAGACCTTTCATAAATGCCACCTAACAGCAGGATCTAAGAAGCTCTTTTTCCTTGCAGAACCCCACACGAGATTGACTACCAGTGCGTGTGACCACCCTCGGAAAATAAATACTTAAATAAATGAGTTCAGTTGTCTGTGACTGCTGTGACTCCGGCAGTGGGAAGTCATGGGGCAGAAAGCCTGGGTGATATGGAGATAGCCAAAAAAACTGTGAAAATGCCTTCATCCACTTCTATTTATGATGGCTCTTGTTGTATACACATAAAGAGCTCTTTGGCTGCAGTATATATCTCATAATCTCTCCACCTTTTTAAGCAAATTAATGACCTTCAGAATACTAAACGTAACATTTCTAGGTTTTTGGCTCTTCAGAATATATGTTCTTGTTTGTTTTATTTAATTAATGTCGCTTTTTTATTGTAGGTATTGGGCCTTGTTGAATAAACCAAATCTGAATCTTCAACTTTCAGTGAAACAGAATCCTTCAATATTTCATATTTATTATTGTTATTATTTTTTTAATTATCCGGTGATTTATGTGTTAACTCTGTTATGTTTTGCTGTAGGGTCCCTGTCTGTTAGCCACAATAGATCCCGGTCTGTTTAACCTCCTGTGCACAAGATGACCATAGAGCGATAAACCAAACCTGTTATGTTTTCTGTAGGGGAACCATAGGCTTCAGATTCGAATCCTGGCGATGGCATTAATGTTTGTTAGTGGTTCGGAAATCCCCGTTAAGCACAGCAGGTCCAAGAGTCTAAATTAGCCTAAAGTGTGCAAAAATGACCGTAGAGCGACAAACCAAATTTTTATGTTTTGGTAACACAGTAGTTAAGATAATAAATAGTTCACTTTCAAAAAAAGTCAGATTAATTAAAAAATTTTCATTTTACAAGAGAAAGGAAAGAAAATATAAAATTCAAGTATATTATCGTTAAAAATAAAATGTTACATAACTCAACTAAGATAATTAACTTGAGTTTTTTTAATTTGTGTCACACTTCTTGCAAGAGAATGAAACGTAAGCATTCATTGTTGTTATTAAGCATTATTTATTTTCATAATTATTTTAAGAAAAATTATGGTATTATTTTATAACTTTCAAAGCTTATACTCTATAATTATGTTCTAAATTAAATTTCAACAATAGTTAGCCAATATAATTAAAATGAAACGGGATAGCTCTGTTGGTCTCAAATAGTTGTATATTAGACCCAATAATCAATGTCAGCTTTAAGCCAACTCACTTTTTATTTGTAATCTATTGCATTGCTTTTGCAATTTATTTCTAATTTTTATTAGAGGAAATCAAAAATTAAATGCTTTTTAGTAGAAAATCTATCTCTATGTCCCGTACTTGAATGTGTGAGCAATAGTTTTCTAGATTGAGCTTACAATCTTCAATGTAGGATTTGTTTTTAAATTGGCATTAATGCTGCATTTGAACTTTTTGCATTTGAACTAATTTTGAAGAAAAAAGTCAATTCATTTGGTTAATATTCATTGTAAATAATTATTTCCTGTTATTATTAATTATAAAACTTCAAAAAGCTTTTTTTCACCATAAAAAAAAAATGGTCTTTAATAACATTAAGAAAGGAATTTTTGGTAGACTTAACCAAAAAGTTCGGTTTCAATTATAAATCAGCCTTTTATACTAATTGTAGTAGTTAAATTAATTTTTTATATGACTTAAATGCATGAAAAACGTTTTCTGGATTGAACTGAAACTTTCTTCTAGATTATCAATGCGATTGGCTAAAAGTGGGAAATTTGAATTAGATGCAAATGAAAAAAAAAATAAATATAACTAAAAAATTTTCTGAAATACAAAATATATCCAAAAATTACTCAAAAAACTAAAGCATGACAAGAAGTTTTTCCGTTAAAAAGTTGTACGAAATCTAAATTATATTCTTTTAAAGATAATAAAATTCAACCTCTGATTTTTTTTTAAATTATATAAATCACTAAATTTTTTGTTATTTTCCTGAATCGCCTTGTGCTAATTTAACTAAAGTGGGCAACTATCCTTTGTGTGGGTTATTTAAATATTGTCAATATTTAGACAAAAATTTTTATTTCTAATTTTAAATATAGACAGAAAAAAAGTTGCCAATCATGGTTTTTGTTACTCACTAGTATTATTATCTATACATTTCAATTGATTGTATATTAGTAAAAATATTCATAATATACACAATACCACATTCAGAACATCAGGCAAAAATTGGCCAAAAGAATAGGAAGTTAATTTTTACTATGCATGTAACTTTTTGTAACAAATACTATCAAATTATAAGGTTATTTAACTTATGAAAATTAAAATATCATTACATTAAAACTGAAAGAAAACTTTAAATTTTTAATTCATTAATTCCAGTTCTCTGACTTTTATCTTTGAATTAAATTATAAAAAGTGTAAATACCTCAAGAAAAGGAAAATGTTATTAATTTCTAAATCTTTTTCCAATTCATTGCTCACAACATAAATTATGCTGTAAAATGATTCACTTTTAGCAGAAATTAAATGTTTGTATTGAAATTGTGCTGCCATCTAGGAATTATTTTTTGACTAAACCAAAAAAAATATTATAAGACGGAAAGCATTATCTCGCATGAAGAAAACAAGTAGAAAAAGTTTATTAATTTTCGACAAAAGATTCTAAAATAAAATTTAAGATGAACCATCTTAATAAATGGAAAAAGAAATTATATTTATCTTATACCACAGTATAAAGCAGCAAAGTTTTTAATACAAACAAAAAAGTACTGAAACCCTGCTGCCATCTATTGGCAAAAACTGTACAAAAAATAAGGCGAATCAAATATCAGGATAGCAAAAAAAAAGGAAATAATTTCTTAAAAATATAATCACTAATACAAAAGAAATTTAACAAATTTCATTGCCATAAATAAAAAAGATTATATTGAAACATGAATTGAATTGTACAAAAGATATACTCTAATTACTGTTTAATAAAGTGGATTTTTGTGGATTTTAGCTCATAGTTGTAAGTGAAGAAAAATATATTCAATCTGATTGAGGGGGGAAAAATGCTGATAACTAAAGTATATTTTTGGATGCTTAAAGTTATAAATAAAATTAAAGTAATAAAATTAAACCAGGCATGTGCAAACTTTATATTAGAATGTTATTATTTGTAAATTTTCATTTGCAGTATTTTATAATTGACTTTTATTTATTAATTAAAAAATAAATATATTCATTATGGAAATCTATTTTTTAAATTAACAACTTTATTTATAACGCACTGATTCAGAAATTATAACTGAAGTCCCTTAAATCATATATACTTTAATCATAAAAAGTATGCACTGAAGGCAAACATTACGTATTTATGTTACATTTCTTACACGCAACAATTTTTGAAAACCTCAGGAAATCTATCAAGTATTTTGCCTGTGATCTATTTAAATTCATTATCTATTGAATCGTTTTTCAGTATCCCAATATTCTTCGAAATCTTTAGCTCCTCGAAAAAGAATTCTGAAAATTTCATGCAAAAAAATTTTGATTCCCTCACCCTTCTATAAATAAGAAATTATCATTAACAGCACTTTGATTTACTTCTGATACAATCAACGTAACCAGTCTTTAATATTGTTATTTATGTCCATTTTATTTCCTTATTCTTAGATCGACTTTACATTCTTTCACAAATTTTACGAGGTCAGAAATTTCAGTATTTCCCCATTTACTTCTTGATAATCGTACACATATCAAATAAATAATTAAATAAATCAGTAGTTTAAAGAGATAGATTAGATTAGATTTAAGATTAGTTAAAAGCAGCTTATTCTCGAAAATACCAATACTGTTATAATTAAAAATGTAGTTTGTAATACTTCAAAAAACCACACAAGGAATAGGAGTTAATTCATTATTTCATAAAAAGGATTTACGAAAACAAACCTTCTGATAATCTTTTATACGAATACTTTATTTTCATGTACAGATAACTTTCTGTTAGTCATGTTCTGACTCATTTTATCCCTATATATTAAAGATGCAGAAGTCAGCATATTCAAATCTTTCAATGATTTTGGTCAGTTTGATAGAAAATCATTTATGATAGTGATACAAAATTTATCAGCGACTTGCTACGCGATTTTCAATTACATTATACTGCTGCTGGTGGAAATAGGGCAATGCCCAGTTATGATAGATTCCATGTTCGTATTTATAATTCATTTCAAGAAAAAAAAAAAAAAATAGAACAAAAAAAAAAACTCAAATTTGTATTTTCCCCCCATAAATATAAAGATTTTTTGTTAATTTAAATAACAGGAAAAAATATATCTCAAAAATAGATACTCCCTCATTTACTTGCATTCAGTGATTTTCCTTTTAATAACACACGTGAGCTTAACCTTTCCATTTACTTGTGTTGTTAAATTGGGAGTTGTTGAATTGGGCCACTTTTCTTACAGGTAAATGAAATAAACTATGAGTGTTAAGTAATTGATACAGAATTCGTATCCAGGATCTCGAATTAAAATTACTTTCTTAGTTTTACAATACCAACAACATATTTAACAGATGTCATTGAATTCAACAATTAGGAAAAGAAATTAATTCTACTGAATTACCTTGAAAACATATCACATCAATAAAATGTAATATTCTTTAAGGTTAAAAAGAATGTTATACACATTTTAAATCATATGGAACAAAAAATTAAAGTTTTTTTTAATATTTCATTTGATTAACAAAATTTCATATCTTGCTATTAATTGCAATAAGTGTAAACAAAATTAATAAAATTTCTTTACAAAATGTGATGATTACTCGAAAAGAAATTTTAGACTTATCTAATTTATCTACACAAGGGGGACATGCTTATAATTTTTGATAAAAATTACATAAGTGATTTTGTCAAAAAAAAAAAAAAAAAAAAAGCTAAGTAAAATTAATTTTTTTCTTAGTGATCCATTGAAAGCATTTATTTTTTGTAATTAATATATGTGCATTTCGCTTACTGAATGAAATGCATCATCGTAAATTTCTTTCTTTATCTTAATATTTATTTTTTATACATAATTTGAATTTTTTAGTTTTTTTAAATTTTTAACATGAACAAGCAGATATGCAACGATCAATCTGAAAGTAACACCCTTGTGTATTCATCAGATTGTCTACAAGGACAATCAAATGGAAAAGTGGATTTTAACGAGGTAAGAAAAAATATGGTACCATTCTCTTTAATAGAAAAAATTGAATTGAAAAATATATCACAATAGTCAAACCACTTGATAAAAAGCTTTTCGGGAACTTCCTAATCGGCTTTTCACGATATATACAGTAATTAGCGCGTATCAAAAACTGTTGCAAACAGATGAAGCATTTAGTCGAAGGCAAGGCGTTGGCTCACCAAGAAACATTCATGGCTGAGATGAAAGAAACTATGTTAGTTTATTCGTGCGGATAGATATATTCGTTATATATATAGATATATAGATATAGATATATATATATAGATATATATATATAGAGATATATATAGATATATATAGATTCGTGCGGATAGATAATATTCTTTAAGGTTAAAAAAGAATGTTATACACATTTTAAATCATATGGAACAAAAAATTAAAAAAGATACTGCCAATACCAGTATATTTAATTATGGTGATGGAAGAAATTTGTTGGAACATACAATTCATCATGCATTGTTATGTATGGGTTTACAGAGCTATCAGCCCATTCGAATGCATATGCAAATTGGCGACTCAATAGAATAAAAATAAGTTGCAAGTGGGTAGTCATATCCATATGATTACTGAGGAATGAAAAAGTGTCAATTATATCAACAAATCTCACCTTATCTTACATAACGCTGATGTAAGTAAATGTTTGTGCATTCCATGTGTACTGCCATCTGACTGCACCGTCTGATGGATGTATGCTAACGACTATAATATGATTTGGGATATTTTTCTTTGAACACACTTGGTACAATTGTCCTTCATAACTGGCTCGACAACCCGTTGTGGGACTTGGCTTCTTTAAAAGATCCAGCCAGGCTGTTCGCCTCTTGGCCACGGACCTCCAGTTTTTTATCTTAATAACATTAAAATCAGAGTCTAAACAGTCGGCCCATCTCTCTTTTCGGTCTTCCCTTGGTCGTTGTCCAAAAAGGGGGTTACATTGAAAACCTTCAAAGCAGGTCTATCACTTTACATTCTCATGAGAAGACCGGCCTATCTCATTCTGTTCAGTTTAATAAATTTTAGAATGTCAATATCTCTAAAAAAGTTTGTAAAGTTCAAAAATTGTATTTTCTTCGCAATTTCCGTTGTCATTGACACCACCAAAAATAGTTCGTAGCACTTTTCTTTCAAAGATTACCAACATTTTTTTCTCTTCTCTTACTGTTAGTGACTACGTTTCAGATGCATATGTTAATACTGGTCTTATGAGAGTTTTATACAGTAAAATTTTAGTTCTTCTTTTAATCAGGTGGGATATTAATTGGCTTAAAGACCAAATAGGCAGCGATTGGCAGCAATAATTCTCTTTCGAATCTCGGGGCTGATTTCATTTTGGTATTCAATCTCAGGCTGGTCTTTTCCGTGGAGGCAATCCGGCTATATCTTTATTAGATTACCATTGTCCTTATTCATAGAAATACTAATGTCTCTACATCCCCAAACGTCCTGAGCAGTCGGTTACTTCCGTTCCTGCCAATTATCTTTCATGGGAAAATGACATGCAATAGAACAATGCTCTAGTCACAAATCTCGTACGGTTTTTGAATGGTTCAAACAATATTATACTGATTTTTTTTAATGTTAATGCTCCTTATATTCCCAATATATATACCACTATATTTCCAATACCATTGTATACCACTACAGTAACTGTCATTATCAATAAATTTAACTGTGGGGCTCTCACTTGAAATGATAAATTCGAGAGTTAACTTCGCAACCACAGAATGTACAAAAACTAGACTAATTTTTATTTCAATTATAGTGATATATCACTAGCAACTTGTCGAGATGTGGTTGAATACAAGTCCACCAATAACTAACATTTTTTCTATCCAAAGGAGTTGCTATACCATGTTAAGAAAAAGAGTTTTAATCGGTTTATTGATTAATTTTTATTTACATTAGATTACCTTATTTATCGGTTTTATTGATTAATTTTATTTACGTTAGATTACCTTATTTATCGGATTATTGATTAATTTGATTTACGTCAGATTATTTTACTTATTAATTATGTTAGTAATCAGCGAATAACAGAAATAGAAAAGAAACGGTCAAAGGAGAGAAAAAAAAGAAAGATGAAAAAATATATCTGGTTACCAAGGATGAATCAAATATTCAATTTATTGAAATATCTTTGTTGCTTGTTTTGCAAATGAGGGTAACGGAAACATTTGGATTACTTTCTTTCTGTTCGTACACTCATGTTTGAAAATTTCAGCAACATAAAAGAATCATATGAATGAAATGAAATGAAATGTATTGGAAATGATATGGAGGATGTGTAAACAATTAGAATTTCAAAATTGATAGCGAATGAATGAGATGAATAGAATACTTCTGAATAGCTTTAAAAGCTATATGAATAGAAAGCTGTAGAGCAGGGGGTGGCCAACCTGCTAGCAGCATGCTGTCCGCCTTGAATATTTTTCCGGCCCGTGAGATTTATCACACTTTTACAAAATATATTTATTTTATAATGGTCAAAATAGTGAAAACCAACGTATTAAAAACAATACATTATACATTATTAAAATACATTACATACATATCCATATATTCAAAAATTAACTGTCGAAATTATGAGAAAAAATGAATTTTGATTTTTAAAATAATATTCTTGCGAATATATAACAGATATTGCTGGTTTTATTTATGAGCTTACAGTTATGAGTTCGCAGAATAATTAAATTATATTCTGCGAACTCATGATGCGCGCGCACCTTGAAACAACTAATATAACAGCTACTATGTTTCATTTTTTAAATGACCTCAGTGACGCAGTGGCCATCCTTAGACACGCACATTTGATTCTTGATAGCAGAGCAAACCAGACTCTTTTTTTCAAGTTGTTAGCCCTTTTGGTTCAACTTACGCCTGCGAATCGGGGTTTTTTCTTTTCCTTTTCGAAAATGAAATTGATGAAATACAAAACACACTCAAACATAACAGACGCAGCACCAATTACGATGTGCAAATACCCAAATTGAGATCTATTTGCAAAAAGCTAAGTGAAAGAGTGGAGAAACAAATATTGCACTAGTAAAATAAATATTTTTTAATGATTTCATTTTTTTTTATTTCATTTATATTGATATATGTTTTATATTTCATTTTTAGTGTTATTTATTTCTTTAGAATGTGCGTTTAGTATCCTTATTATTATATTATCTAAGTTTGCAAGTAAGAATAGTAAACACAAAAATAATAACTCATTATGCTTCAATTTTTCACTCCAAAAAATGTCTATAGTGGGTCTAATTATATGGGGATATATAATTCTATATGCGGCCAGCGGGTTACGATGTATTTCTAAAGTGGCCCGCAAGATCATTTGGGTTGGCCTCCCATGCTGTAGAGGAATATTAAATGCTGTGCGTTGTTGTCATATTCATTGGTAGCATTTCATAAGATATTATTATGAAACAACATTAGTGGGATCTAGACAAACCAAACACCTGACATTTGACCACAACTCATTTATTTTTTATTAATCATACAATTTAAAATAGTTTGAAGCAAAAACAGTTGATATATGAAAGAAGAATTTCAATATTTTTACTTATAAACTCTCATTGAAGCAATATCCCCCACCCTTTCTAAAAAAATTACAATTGATGTCAAATTAATGGCGAGTTCATTGCTTTATCATTTCCTTTATTACAAATAAAAAAAAGTTAAATAAACATTATTATATTTATTTTAAATAACAATTTGGCTTAATATCTTGACAATCCATACCATAGGAAAACTTCAAATTTAACAAACATAAAATGCTTTTAATTTAGAAGTTCTATGAGATTGTAATGTTTTTCACAAATCATTTTATCGACTCTTTTAGCAAATTAAAATGAAACATCTTATTTTTTGTATTTTGTATAGAAATTTTGTTTTTCAACGAAACAGATAAAACTGTGCACAATGCATTATTTCAAATAATATCGGCATGAAAGTTTTTATGGTTTTTAAATAAATTCTATACATTTTTCTAAAAAAAAAAATCTTCGAAAAATAAAATATTTTCATTTTACTGAATTGATTGTATTATTCTCCCATTGCACAGTTCTTGTACGATAAAATTGAAATGCATATGAATTTAAATCGTAATAAAAATACGTTGGACAAATTATATAACTTTTATTTTTGAAAATTAATAATTTAAAGTTGATAAAAATAACATGTGTGTGTTAAAAGTTTATATCAAAAATGTATAAATATCCTTATTGTGTGTCACTGATTTTCTGATACACTGCTTTGTGTTGGCAATTTTGAACAGAGGTGTGGTTTGTTATAGTACTTCCGGTATTTGAGTTATGTTTGGATTATTTATCTTAATCTGCGGTTGACTATCTTTTTAGCTTGCTAGTTATTTTGCTCATTCTTCATAATTTCTGCTGTTTTAATCTTCTGAAATTCGTTCATTTTTCAACAGAAGATGGCAGCTGTCGATGTTGAGAGATCACCAAAGTGTAAAGTTCAGTTCTGTTTTTAAACTGAATTAGTTTGCTAACGGTACTTGAGTAGAACAATTGGTTTATGTGACATTTGCCAGTCCCAATTATTTACATGTACTTTATTCGTATTGAAAGTAATTTTCTTTTGAAACACTGACATAATATATTTTATTGTTGTAACATTAAATGCAAAATTTTCTGATTATTTTAATTAATGACTACAATACATTTAACTTCTGAAGTTTTTACTTTGTATACCTTTTAGTGTTTAATATAGTTTATCCAATGATTCTTTATTATTTAACATTTTATTATTATTTGATTTTTTTTTTAAAAGTATATCATTAATATTGATCTTTATTAAATTTTTATGATAAAATTCAATCTTCAAATGCCACTGGATGGCTTCCTAACATTAGGAAGCCAAAATCTCAAATATCATTTTCAATTTTAGTAAATATTAAAATTTCATATATGTTATTTAATATTTAAAAATTAAAGTTTAGAGCTGAAAACAATAGAAGTTTGATCAAAACAATTTTTATTAGCAAATTTATCCAAGTTAGATATTAATTCTTACAAAGAAAATGTTTATTTTTACTCACAACCAGTTATCATAAAAATACTAAATTTTTATTTTGTAAAAATTATTAATTTAAAAAATTTTATAGAAAATAATTGGAATTAATTAAATTTCAGTGTCATATTTTTCACTTTTAATAATGGAAATTAATCAAAATTATTATAAAAAATAATTTTAATAATATATAATGTTTATAATATCATTTGAAATTCAGAGAAGCAGTAATAATTCAAAAGTAAACTTAATAGAAATTTATTTCATTAATTAGTACTATATGTAATTTTTTTATCTGTCACGTGAGATAAGTATGATATTGGTTTATTATTATTCTCATCAAAATCATCATGTATAATTATATATGTTTTTAATCTCTATTTAAAGTGCAACGTTAAAAGTTTTTCTCTTTTATTCAAATGTCTTGCTCTTATCAGATGTTCTCTGTAAAAAATGCTTTGAAATAGTGAAAAAGATTTCCTAGTTTCAAGAATGGTATATATCAGTGGTTTATATGCATTAAATATTTTATATTAATTTACCAAATGAATGTTTTTAGTTTATTTTTGAATAATTTTTGCACATTTAAATTACCTTCCCCCACCTTAATTTTAATTTAGTCCCATATTATCAAAAGACAAATACATCATCCTTAATATAGCAGCAAGTCTTATCCATGTAGCTGTTGACTAATCTGGTACATCTTGATACCCTGTTTCAAGATTCAATTATGTTTATTTATACACTGCAAATTTAAAATGTTTTTTAGTGATTCTGATTTTCATTTTCATTTTTTATTTTAGTACTTTAATGTTATAATAGCCGTGGCAACACATTTTGACAGTAGCAGTTTTCATAAAATCTCCTTGGGGATGGAGTAACTGTTATGCATGGTGCATCTATTTAATATTATGAATTTGTTTGCAAGAATAAATGAATAAATAACAATGGAATATTTTTTACTTATAATATAAGTAGTCAAAATTCTGCAATCACATTATTATAGCATTGAAGGCATGATCTTATTACATATACTGCTAAAGAGGATTAGATTAGATACGATAGATATTTCTCCATTTTTTTTAGAGCATTATAACTGTTCTATAATCTGATTATGAATTAAATAGGTTCCCTTTTAACTAAGAAAAAAAAAGATCTAAGGTATCCTTTCCTCTAACTAGAAGCTTAAGTTTCTAATATAATTACGGAACACTTTTTATTTGTAAAAAGAAAAACATTTGAACATTTACTAATCACATTTATTATGAAATACTAAACTTCAGATTTCTAGCAACTTCTAATTTTGAAAGAACCATGAATAATTACAAAAAATCAAAATTTTTATGGAACATAAAATATAAGGAAATATAATCAGTTTAATTATAAGGGTACTTCTCTGTTAACCCGAACTACTTTTTTTTACCAAGTTGAAATGCTCCGTAAACAAAAGATCCGAATCGTATATATTCTATTCCTCTTGATTTTTCTTCCTTTGTCTTTATATAAAAGCATCATTTGTCTAATGTAATATTGTAGGCATATATATATTGCTATATCAAAAACCAGGCCAAATGAAACTTGAAGCTATACTTTGAGATTTAAATACAAATTTAAGAGGTATTTAATGTTATAAACAAAATTATGTTTCAAAGTATATATTAATGAAGTCATATTAAAAATAAATGTGAAATAATGCAAATTTAAGTAGGGTATTATGTAAAATTGGTTCATAAATAAATAGAATTTGTAGGCACAATATTACACACACAGTTTGTAAATAACAAGCATAATATGTAATTTATTTTCTTTTTTAAATTCTTACCGAGGCTTTATTTAAGAATAGAAATTTCATATAAATAATGGTTATTTTCTTTTTTATCAACTCAAATTTTTAATTTCATTTTATGTGAAAACAGAATGCAAGTTGTTTGTCGTTTGATAATATTATGAAAATCTCTATTTCAAAATAAAAGCATTTAAATGCATTCATTTAAATTCAAATGTACTTTATGAATTTTGTTGAAGGAATAAAAACTATTTATAATAGTTACTGGGTATTATTATATTAAGTAATTATTACTTATGTATTAAAAACTATTATAATTACTATATTTTTCCTTAAAAATTGCAAAAATCAATTATTGCAAGAATTATTAAAGCTGATATTTCCAAATTTGCCATATGTTTAGCAGCACTTAGAATTAAAATATATGTATTTAAATAAATTTAATTTTTAAGTGACCAGAAATTATCTTGAGTTAAATAGGGATAATTCCTGATCACTTCTAAGGTAGTTATTGGTAAATTAAATATAACATGAAATACAAATTTACTGAATTATGTTTAAGTAAGATATTTTAATGGCAGAAAAACTGAACAATGACCATAGCATAGGTATAAATGCAAATTAATTTGATAGTAGGGTATGAAAAATTTTTCTTTCAGAGTAAAAAAGAAAAAAATTTTCTACTATTAAAAAAAATTGTTTTTCACATGTAAGCAATACTATTTGCATTATAATTTACTATGAATAAATCAACACCCTTTAAATTTATTGGTTCATAGAAAATTGTTTGAATGTCTGTGCTTTCTATTTTGCATCTCTTTAGCCTATGGAAAAATTATAGGAGTATTTTCAAATTAAAAAAAAAAAAATAAATAAATAAAAAACTCTTTCTTGAAACTTCTCATAAAGTTAAATTTTTTTTTTTTATATAACATTTCCATTATAAAATAAATTTTTATTCATAATAATGAAATAACGGTTAACTTCCAGTGTACTGTGCTATGAAATACTATTGTGGTATGTGTGTTTCATAAAATATTTTTAATATGTTCTAATGAAGTATTTTTCTGCCATAGTTATTTGATTGAATTTGCAAATATTCATTTTTAAGGTTGAAAATTTCATTTGAGAATTTTATTTAGTTTAAAAGGTTTTAATAGATAAAATATCAATCAATTACACTGAAATAGCACTGACCAAAAATTATTTGGACATTATTTAACATTATTTGGAAAAATTATTTAAAGTTATAAAAAAATTTATAAAAATTATTTTATATTTTCGGGTATTGTACTTTATTTTTTGATGTTGTAGAAAAAATATTTTACTACCTTCAGTTACTGGAATAGTTTACAGTTGTGACAAAAACTGAAAAATAATTAAATGTAACAAATTATCACAATCTTTGTAAAAATCGCAACCCTCATCCCCTTCAACTAACATTGTTTTGCAGTAATTCAAATTGCATTTCAGAAAAAAAAAAAAAAAAAAAAAAATTATCTCAATTAAACAAATAATAAATTCATACATCACAAAGTAGTGAGTTTGAGGTTTTTAGTGATTTTTACAATTTTCTGAAATAATATTTTCATATAAAAAAGTTAACTGACCATGTATTACCTAAAAATTCTATGACTAGAAATTAAATACACTTAGTGATTATACTTTACTAAATTTTATTCGTTCAGTTTTCACTTTAAGGTGATTTTCCAAACAGTTTATAAGAGGTAGGGTAATTTTTTTTTTATTGTACATTTCATCCAATATGCATAGTTATCTACAGTTACTTTATCTCAAATTATATAAAGCCATATTCACACTTTGAAACCAAAACTCAGACTCAAAACAGAACACAAAAATGCATGTTCTTTGTATCTTATTAATCATTGCGGATGAAAAGTTGTTTCACCTGAGGTCAGTTTTGTGACCTGCTCCAAAAGATTTGCAATTTACTAAATGACAACCAATTACAACACAACCAATCAATTTAACAGACAAATCTTGCCACTCACTCTCAAATGTGGGCTTGGCTTAAGATCATTTTCAAATAAATTCAAAATTTTGTATCATTTAAATTTTTGATTGAATTTTATTAGTAAAAATCAGATTTCAAATAATTATTTTCGAAAATTTTATTAAAAATTTTGCTTAAAATCTGTATAGTGTGCATTAGTTATTATTCGTCCATTAACAATTTTTTTGTAAAATTTAGAATAACTCTTGATGCATTCTTGGAAAAATGTTGATTGAAAAAATCAGCTAAATTTTTTACTATTCTTTGAACACTTTCTCTTTATATATTGCATATTAAATTGGTCATAAATTTTTATTATGATAATTTATCTTTTAACCAATAACCGAGTACACATAATATTTTTATCGTAAAATATTTTCATATATATTATGTTGTATCCAGCCTTTCTTCCTGAAACGTTCTGCATGCCAATCAAAATTGATTTTTGCAGTCTGTGAGTTGCAGAAGTGCTCACATTCTGCCTTCATGTATAAGATTGACTGTGGTCTGTTTCTGTTCACCCTATGGTATATACCATCATAATTCTTCAGTTAAATAATCAAGTGCTCATATCTAAGTATGGCTCTTGCAGTTTTGTTATATAATTTCTAAAAGATGTCCCAAAATTCATGCAAGATGTGATTTTATTTTTAATAAATTTTTTTAAGTTGTCCCTCGAAAACTATGCAATTTGCAAAAAAATATATCCTCAATCATAATTCAGTTTAGAGGACAATAAAACTCTTTGATGGTATAAAAATATTGAAATATAGCCTAATTTTAATGAATTTTGAGATACATTATACTTGCAGAAACTGCAAATGCCTTTAAAAAGCCACTTTTGGGTTAGTTTTAAAAAGAGTAACTCCATTAACTTATATGTTTTGATACAACATAATTTTAGCAATATACACTTTTGTTTTAAGAAAATTATAAATTAGAGAAATAAATAAAATAAAATAAATGTATTTATAATATGTATATAAATATATTTTTAAAATAAATAATTGAAATAAATAATTTTAAAATTACATTCATTATTTTATTTTAAGCATAATTTTAACAACATATGATTTTTACATCTATTTCATAATTTTTATGAAAATTTGACTCATTTTTTGGCAGTTTTTTTATTTTTAATTTTTGTGAATCAGTGTAGTTGAAAGCCAAATTAATTCAAAGTTCACATTTAACATAACCTTCTTTTCATGGTGATTCATACTGAATTATAATTCTAAAATTGGATATATATATATATAAATAATACCCAAAATGAGATAATGTCTTTAATGTTATGTAAATTTAAGGGCGTTTAATATTGTGTTAATAATAAACAAAAGTTAAATATATAATAAAAAATTTATTATTCTTGTGCATAATATTTAAAGAAGTAATTATATTTAGTGTCAAATGTTAATTTAATGATTTATTCTTGACAAATTAAAAAAAAAAAAAAAAAACTGTGTATTAATTATTAATATTGCAAGAATAGGTTAATGTAGAATTGATCTAAAAGTAATTTTTACAACTCTAGAAGTGGTAAATTTTTTTAAATGTAGTTATCATATTGAAATGTGAACAGTAATGGAGCAACATTTTCTACATTATAATTTGAGAGTAGATTAATGTAAGGCATTTTACTTTTTAAGAGGCAAAAAAAAAAAAAAAGTTATTCTTTTCTTATCCATAAAGTTCTTTACTGAAATTTAAACCATAAAAAGTTTATTTTATAATAAAATCTTAAAAAGAATGCATTTCTGTGTTGTATGACTAGTTATTTGAGTACAAATGAAGGGAGAGCGGTAACTGAAACTTTAACAATTTTAAATTGAAAATGCAAATTCATCAGTCTTCTTCCTTCCGCCATTGGTGTATCTCTGTTTTAAGTGCAACTTTAATAATAAAGAAAAGTAGAAAATACTTTTAAATAAGCTTATTATATATTAAAGTATATATCTGTAAATAGTAAAAATTTAAACATTTTTGCTTATAGTCCTTATATTATATATGTTCTAATTTCATAACCTCTTTTAAAGGATTAAAAAAGTATTATAACATATTTTAAATTGCTTTATTTATTTTTAAATAAATATTAAATGAATTATAATAGGCAAAATAGTAGTTTACATTTGCGAATCTATAGTGATCACATATTAAAGTAAATTACTATTTTTTTTTTTATAAAATTTCATTATAATTTAATATGTTTTAAATTGAATATTTACTTTTATTTATAGATGGCTGAGAATTTCCGTGGTCTGAAACTCCAAGGTCATGTAGGTTTTGATAGCTTACCTGATCAACTTGTTAAAAGATCTGTTCAGGAAGGATTTGCTTTCAACATCCTGTGCATTGGTATATCAAAATATTCAGTTCTTTTTTAATGTTAATTTAAAACTCTTTATAATATAACTACATCAATGGTTTTTTTTTTCCAACAAAAATAATCCTCTTCTGAAATATAGTTTTAAATTAGTCAATTTTGCTTTTCTTATTAATAATGTATATTTGAAATGTTTAAAAAAGATACATAATAATGAGAACTTTTATTACTTTTCAAAAATAAAGCAGTTAAAAAAAACTATAATTGACTTAGTGAAAAGTAATGTTAATTTTCACAATAGAAAATGTTATGCAATTTTTTATAACTAAGCAAATAAAATTCAATAATAAGCCCAAATAAATATAGTGTTGCTATTACTTTTTACTTACCAAAAAGTACTGTTAATTTGTGAGATCTTTATCTAAAGGATGAAGTTTATTTGAAAAGTTAAGTATTTGGTATATTGAACTATAGAAAATTATTTCAGTTGTCACTGAAAAGTCCCATTTGAGGTTGGCATCTCTGTATAGAGGTAATAAAAATGTGAAAATATTTGTTTGCTTATTTCATAATTTCCCAATTTAATCATGATTTAAGTACATTTCAACTTTGTTAGATCTTTTCTTCCCTTAAAGAATTAAGTATGTGGTCATAAAGTTTCAATTTAGTTATTGGCTTAAATTTCAGTCTAGTTATCAAAAATCAGACAAAAATTGATTCATTAAAAAAAAATTAAATCTGCTTGCAATCTTAGAATTGCAGAATTATTTTTTATATTTATGTAATATTGAAAATTGTATTTCTTGCTATTAATTCTTCAATTAAAAAATAATGCAAATTTAACACAGACTATTTTTAAAATGAGAGTTTGTTCTTTTATTTCTGAAACATACTTTGTTGTATGAAAATATAGATTAGGATAATATTCCATCATAAAAAATTTTAAATTGTCATAAATAATAAATAGATTCAAATAAAATGTACAACTGTTCTTAGATTAGTATTATTATTTTATAATACTAAATATGATTTTTATTCATTATTGCTGATTATTCTTTGTTTCTTTGTATATTTTAGAATAAAAATTTGAAATGATTGATATATTGTTTATAGTACTAGATACATCAGCAACATATTTAAGAAGAACTAATGAACAAACATCAACTTACATATATAATTATTCTAAAATGTATTCATTTTTTGTTTAAGAATGAATTTTTGTGATGAGTTGTGTTTTTAAATTTCTAAAATTATCAATGTTAAATTATGTTCTATAATGCAAAACATTTTTTTAACTAAAGAATTGGAAATTTGGTTATTTTCAATCAATAAACATTTGTTTTATGAGTATTTTCTAAAATCATCAATTTACATGCTTTTTAGTACTTGGTAAATAAATTTTGAGTTTATGAATAAAATAACTGGTTATATCATCACTCTAGGTATTTGTTTCATTTTTAACTTAAAATATTCTTTTTAGGTGAAACGGGTATTGGAAAATCTACTTTGATGGATTCTTTATTCAATATTGCTTTCGATTCTACTCCAAGTCCTCATAATCTTCCAGCCGTGAAATTAAAAGCAAAGACTTATGGTGGAAAGAATTTTTTTTTTTTTTTTTTTAATATTCTGCTTATTATTGAACTTGATATGGCTATTTCTTTTATTAAAAACTTTTGTTCTTATTTTTCAGATCTTCAAGAAAAAAATGTCAATTTGAAATTGACAATTGTTGACACAGTTGGATATGGTGATCAAATTAACAAAGAAGATAGGTTTGTTGATATAGATTATTTTATGTGTTTTTAATGTTTTAAATATTTATTTTATTTTTACAAAACAGGTAGCAAATATATTCCAAAAATATTTTATTGGTTCTGCATACTTACTGTAATTCTTTTCAACTTTTGAAACAAATCATTCTGTTAAATACATTTTTTATATAACTTTTTGTATTTTTAAATTATGCATATTTTTTCGTACTTTTCTGAAAAATAACTCAATTCTAAAATCAATCTGATTACATCTAGAGACAATAAAAAAGGGTAAAAACCCTCATCTTTTATGCTCAGAAGTATGGAAAAATGTAACTGTATTGATTTTGTTTTGCATGTATAATATTATAGCAGTACTATGGCTATTATCATCCAGTAAATTTAAAAATTTCAATATATATAATTATTTTTTGCTAATCATTAGAAATGTTTTTTAACATATTCTCTGATATTCAAATTCATCATGTAAGGTAACTATAAAATAAATTTTCTCTAAACTGTTGAATATTGCTGCATATCCTCTAGAATGCACCAGTAAAGTTGTTTGTATTTAGTTTATATTTAGTTTTGTATTTAGTTTGTTGAAAATGTTATCATATTTCTCCCATAAAGCAACCTTCATGGATTCCCATTTTCTTTTTGATACAGGTTCTTGATTTTTAAAAAGCATCACGTTTTTTTTTTTTTTTTAAGTATTATGAAATTCTCAATAAGAAATGTTTATAAAAAGAAATTAAATTAGTTATTTCTGTATTGATGCTTTGAATTAATAAAAATTTTAATTCATTTTTAGTCAGATCTATTTTGAGAATATAAAGTAAGTTTAAAGCACATAATATGTAATAAGAAGTATCAAAAATTTACCTATTGAATTAGTGATTGTTATATACTTATTTCTAGTAGATAAATATTGTTTCTAAAATTAATGAAAATCACTCTTGGTGCAGTTTTAAAGCAATAGTGGACTATATTGACTCACAATTTGAGATGTTTCTTCAAGAAGAGCTGAAAATCAAGAGATCTCTTGTGACTTACCATGATACTCGAATACATGCTTGCTTGTATTTTATTAGCCCCACTGGACATGGGTAAGATAATTTTATACATTATTGTGTTAAATAGCATTATTAATGATTTATTATTATTTTTTTGAAATGTTATTCAGTTAATATAAAATTTCTTTTTTAATTTTTATATTTCACATGCATGGTTTTATATTTTACATACAAATATGTGCTTTGGAACTTCTGATATTTCCTTGTTTAAATATTATAGTTATTTAAAAAAATTCTGATTTATAAAATTGGTAGTTAATAAATTCTATGCATTTTTTATAATTTTGCTCCCTTTCTTATTCTGTATTTTAAATGATTAAGTGACATGCATTAAAACTTTAAAAGAATATTTCCTTCCTTTATTTAAATAACCATCAAGTATGTAATTGCATATGTTACTTTTTATAAATTAAATTTTTTTAAAAACTTGAGATATATGTTGTTTAATGAGATAAAGTATTTTCTTTATTTTTCATTAACTTCTAACAAATTTTAGTAGTAAACCTTTTTGCAATATGAGAAGAAATGTGCTGTTTGTTTTGTATTCGTTGTATATATTTGCTTTAACAAGAAATTTGTTCAGTTTCTTAATATTGTTAAGTTAAACCTGATTTTATAAGATTTCAGTAAGAAATCATTCATTGTGTTATAAAATGATATTGAATTTATTGTTTTTTATTCTTAAAAATGCTTTATTTATATT